>JAHZMT010000280.1:0-15406 GCA_027743785.1 Sinhomidia bicolor
TGCTAGTAAAAAGGCTGATGACGGAGGTTTGCAGGACGATGAAAAGTGTACCAATACCGGAAGCGGTTCTCAGGTATTTAAACTTGTACAAACTAAAAAAACATCTAATCTGAGAGTAGTGAAATTAAGCAAATAGTCATTTTATTTATTATTGCAAGTTTCATACTTTAATTTGCCTTTTTCTGTACATCCTGCTTTCATTTTTTGCAAAATATTGGATTTACATAAGTATAATCATTAATATAATATATTAGCGAATTTAAACATTCATTTTCAAAAAATTCCAAAAGTGAATCGGCGCATTGCGAAACGATTTTCTTTGTGTCAAACAAGAGAAGGGTTGTGCATTTGCCTACCTTACTTTGCTTATTTTATTACCTTTTTAGCACATATATCATACGTGTATTTTGCATTTCTTTTCTTTTGTGTGTTGAGGCTAATGGTCTAGTAGTCTAGCCATAAAAACTCTCCGTAGGGAAGCATGTATTGTAAAGCTCTTATATCACTGACACTGCATTGAACAGACAAAAGCTAAAGCACAATAGTTTAGCCTCAGCGAGAAATTCGTCGAACGTATTACGGGAAAGCGGAAAGATTAAAGTTTTGTAGGTGTGTATAGTTGTAGTGCAGTCTTATTCTATAGTCTAAACAAAGCTGCTATATAACATCACCCAGTTTCACCATTACTTTCTTTACACGTACCATGCATGATTTTTTAGTAGTTTAGTTTTAGTTTAGGCCTTGCATCTTCTGACCTAATAGGGGTGGTTGGCAGTGTCAGCAATATATAGGCTGCTGCATGTACATACGCAAAAAGTGCAATAACAATGTAAATCACCTTTTTTCTCTGTTAAAGCTTAGCTTGTAGCGGTTCATGTGTTGTTGGTTTTACAGAAAAAAGTAGTGAAAACTCCACTCCACAGATCCTCTCCACATTAAATATTATAATATATTCCACGTTCGACAATAATAATGTTTCATCCCTTATTTCGCAAAGCTGCCATGACCTTATACAGTCTTCGAAATCCGTTGTTGGCTGCTTGGTAAAATGTGTATGTGTGTGTGTGTGCAAGCATTTTATATATTTATGCATTTCTGTTTTATCGTGCCATTTTATTATGTTTACAGTAGACCACTATCGCGGCTAACCGACAAGTATTTATTTACAGCCTTTTCATTCAACACCGCCTATTCTGTACAGACCTCTTATACACAGTGAGTGAATACAACAAAACACTGACAATGCAGCCAAAATTATTATTATTATCAACAAAGCGCAGATAGTAATCAAGTAAATATAATATGTATATATGTAGGTTTTGCACCATGATGATAGAATAACGGCAGCTCCTTACTGTCGTCATAATACATGCCTTCTTTATAAGTTAAGAAGACGATATATGAGCTCTATATACTGAACTCTTTTATGTGTAAAAATATACACAAAAACGTGGATTTTGAAGAAAGGAAATAAAGTGGAAGTGTTAGGTATTGTTCATTTGAATTGAAGGACGTGTAAATGCATCCTGTCTCTGCTTTTCTCGTGTTCCCCCCGGCAAATAAATAAAATGCAGTTAATGTAAATTTGAATTTTTTTAAACATCAAGCGTTGGGAAATAAAAGGCAAGCATAGATCAAGCCCGTTTGTGCGGAAATCGATTCCCGGTATGATTCTCTGGTTCAGTCGAAACTTCATAGCTGGCTCATATTTTTGGCATGTTATGTAGTTGGGGCAAGTTGATCTGGGGTTACCAATAACTTAACATTTTCTACCCGTTTGGGGAAAGTAGAAAGAATGGAAAGAAAGCAAAAGAGTGTACTTTCCCTGAAAGATAACAGGGAAAAGAGCATACCATTACCCATGTATTAGTTTTTACTGACATGCTAAGCTGACTGCCTCTCCCTGGTATAACCAATCCAACGCACAAAAAACGATGGACGTGATCATGCGAAACATTTTTCTGTCTTCTTAGTGGATATTGCAGTGTTAAGGTAAAAACAACCGTGTTGGTGGCGGTGACGGTGGAATAGTAGAACGAACCAAAAAAGAATAGGAATTTCGATGGCTGGCGTAGCACACACAATGGAATTTTCATGTCACTCCCGCATGAGCGACAATTTGTCTCAGAGACCATATGAAGGAAAAAAGGAAAAATGTAAAAATGTTATCTACCGTTTCTGCTTCTCATTGTTCGTGCGATCTTGTTCTGTTCTGACTTTTATCTCTCTCTGGGTATATTCGTTTCGTTGCCATTTTGCATTTTCTCTTGTGTCATTTTAAAAATGAGAATGGTAAGGGCATGAGTATCTACTAGTATGATGGGAATAATAAATAATGATATGAATATTTGTTGTTATTAGAGTAATGTTAACAATGTATAACATATCATAACAAAAATTCATTGCTGCTGCTGCAATCTAATAAAAGTATGGCTTTTATGTGTATGTTTGTACAGTGCATGTCATTAGTAATTTGTTATGATAATATCCGAAAAATGTAGTTCAATTAGCTTGTATTCATGAGAATTTTTATTGGAGTATCCGGGACTTCCTAATCCAGAGAGGGGCAAATAAATTTGTACCTAATTGAAGTACTACTGATTCTACGTCTGAAAACTATAGTCATCACAATTTAACTCATCATATTATATAGTAACTTTCATCGTTCGTTACTCTTCATTTTCAGTGCCTTACATTCATGTTCATATTATCTTCAACTAAATTACATTTTTTGACAAAATTTTACAAGAATGCTTGACCTCTACTTTCAAAATCGTGGCTTTAATATCTGTTCATAATGTCAAATGCTATTGAAACTAATTTTTATTTAACAAAATATTATTCTAGGTATTTCTGAAGTGACCACGCCTATTGTAGCTCTCAATAACCGGAATTGCTAACAGTCGGTTTTGTAATCATACTGATAAAAGTAAATTATTTTCTGTGCATAAACTAATTTATCCTGTGTGAATTTGTAATAGTAATAAATCATCTTAACCTTCTATGTTCATATAATATTATTATATTGGCATCCCGTGGAAAGATGACATGCTGGAGTTGCGGTTTACACATCCGCAGTCATCGCATTGATGCAAAGACGATGATGAAATGAATGATATTTGATGCGAAAGGGAATAATATATGTAGGTAGGTAGCACCAGAGAGATGACGTATTGGGGACATGGTATTTTAGACATTCGTTCCCTTCAAACAAGTTCTTCTCTTCGGAAGTTGTTTCCTTTGACGTGGTTATTTTGATTTACACAACATTCAATATTATTTCCACTGCAGGTTTTATTATGCATATTCGGCCATGTTTATTTTCAAAGGGATTTCCTGTGGATTGTGGAGAAGAAATTTTAGATGAGATGATTTACTGGAATGCAAGGAAGCTACCCTGTATTGTATCAATATTATGTCTCACATGGGCAATGGGAGAAATCAGAATTTTTAATTATATTATGTAGGTATATTAGTTTGATGTTTTGAATACAAAGTCTGACATCCATTAATACGTTTTTGAGAGTCTGTATTTATGTATATTTTACTAGGAACATAAATACATGAAAACGTACAAGTTACAAACTTGTTCATAAACGTACATATAGTAGTACGCAATATTTAGATCCATATAATTCTCCTGTTGAGCGACAATATTTGAAATAGAATTTGATCAACTTTTTTCTACAATTGACTGCTTTGTCTGTGAAAATGTGATGCTAGAGATAAATTTAGAAAATATTGGTGAATAATTTAGAATTTCTATATATACCTTCTTTTGAACTGGTACGCTCATGGTAAAAAAAACTACTGGAAAGAACGCAAAGGAATTTAGAAAAAAATTTGTGATGATAATACTACTGAAGTTTCTTCCGGTTCCATTAGTTTCCAACAACGTGTCAACACCATACTACTACGGAAAAGTAAAAAAAGAGAGCAGTCATCGCTTCAATGAGATAAGTAAAGCCCCAAACCTTTTCCCTTGTTTCGAATATATGGAGGTAAACTTGCATGTACACCACTAAATAAAAAGCCAGAGCGAACGCCAAACCTTTTTTGTTTTGTTTATATAGACAAAAGGGAAAACTGAGAAGTGGTGAAAGTAAACAAATAAGCTGGAAAAATACACATACAAGCACACATATGTATACATAATTATAATAAAAGGAAAAGTCTTTGCTGGAGACAACCCATCCATCCCATTTTTAGTTCTGGTGGAACTACTGCTGTTGCCGCTGCTGGGCACTAAAAAGTGTTCTTGTTAAAACAGCAAGAAAAACTAAACATAAAAGTAAATAAATTTCTTCTCTTTTAAATTGTACTACTACTCGGTCTGGTTTTTTACTTTCTCTCTCTCTCTCTTTCCCCCTCTCTTCTTGTTTATTTCTTGTTCAGTGAAAAAGCGTTACATGGACAAGAGGTGACATTCATGTACCGAGTGGATTTACACTTTGATATTTTGAAAAGGATCTAAACTTTTGTACAGAATCAAAATGCAAAGGAGGCAGTACGGTAGTCTACACACAACAGTATAACAAGGGAAGATATAGTTTTGTATATTCAAAAATAAAATTCTGGAAGCAAATAATGGAGAAAAAGATGCATTTTACTCTCACTTGCTCAAGAGTTTTTTTTATTAAATAAGCGAACTCGAATAGGAGAAATTGGGGTAGAAATCTCTAAAGGAACTGAAAAATTGAAAGAGATGGGGGGCTGCAGTTGATTGACCTCACATTCTATTATTTTCCCTATTTCGTCTCTACTTTACCTAATATCAATGACAAGAGAGTCAATTGTGAAAATTGGAATGACTCCGTGGAGAATTTTCACTTATTGATTGTTATACAAGAAGCGACTATGTATATGGCACTGGCATGATGCTAATACAGCTACTGTGCTTTATATTATAGTAGTAGCGTTCTAAAATTACATTGTCAAAGTCAATTTTTGAAACTGGTTGAAGAAATTCAGAATATTCGTGTCTTCAAACAATATTTTATATACTTTGAGGCACGTATAATCAAAACCTATTTTAATGCTACTTGTCCTTTGCACAATCGCACATTGCCCAACAGGACACTTGATGTTACTTTGCTTTTCTTGTTCAATTCTTTTCCCATCTAATTTATGATGACTCCTACACGGCAATGCGTGTATGGCAGGACTTTCTTCTTTCTTTCTTTCTTTTCGTTTTTTTATCTTTTTCTTAGGTTCATCTACTCTGCTGTCGCTGTCGTCAGAGAAAATGCACAGTAGTAGTTGCATTGGAGTAAATGACTAGAAAGAAGAAAGGATAAAAATGAAATAAAAAGAAATGAGGCATTGTCCAATTTTGGTATTAGGAGTATTTGTTTCCCACATTTTTCGTTTGAAAGGATTCGTCCTCTCCTTATTTTTTTTCATCTTAGAGTTTCATCCTTTAGATCTGACGTTCGTTCATTTTATACATATTTTGAAGTATAATAATAACATCTTGTTGAACACATATAAGTATGTATGTGTACTTTCTTCGTTTGATATTCACTTAAGCTTGCTGAGTTGACGATATATTATTTTATTGTATGCCTATTTATGTACATTCCTAGAGCTATAAATTGCATACTGCTGTATACAATTTATAGGATATTTGTATATAATCCTGTAAATGAGCACCAATCCAACCGAAATCTTATTTTTGATTTTTCACTGCTCATGACGTAATAGTGCTCATGTAAATAATGCTATTGAAGGATATTTATTTATTTGTCCTTGAGTTTTTGAATTTACCATTTACCCCAAGATTAACTTGAATATTTTAGTCCCAATTCGCATGTTACATTCAATTAGGCTCTGAGGATTCTGAGGATAAAATGGAAAAACTTCCAAATGTGCTTTATAAGCACAAATTTGTTTTACGGCTTCTGTCTCAAAGTTTGTACCTAGTTCAATAATTCAAAAAGTAATAAAAACATCATAGGTATGTAATCAATATTTGTTGTTTACATTTCGTTGTACTCAAAACCTACAAGTTATGCTAAATAATATACATACATACATACATACATTAATAAAGCTTGACATTTACTCTTACACAGTTTCGTAGAATTATTTTATTTATGATTTCCAAGTTATTTTGGGAACTGTGATTCATTTTTTGGATGGAACGTCTGGAGTTTATGTATACCAGTAATGCATAATTTTAATTTATGGTTAAACTGTGCTGGAGAGAAAAACAACAAGATGACGATATCAGTCAGCATTCAAGTTAATGGGTAGGGTAAAGATTACAAATGAGCATTTTATCAGCTACGGAGAATTCTAATTCTATGATTAACTAATTGCAGGAAGAGATATTCTATATACTTCTTGTTTGTCTGCTGTAATCGAAGAAATTTCAGAGTAAGAATCCGTTGAACTTTCTCTTTTCCCGCCATATTGCTACCAAACTAGTTGTAAGATGAAATGTGTCAGATGTTTCAGTTTAATTTGCATGTACTCTCTATATAGCTTACTACTATCTTCTAAAAGGGTATAGTTTTAGCGATTAAGTTAAATGTAAAGCACAGCTTATTTTAAGTAGCCATTGATGAACGCCAAACTCTACTAGACATATGTTGTCTTAACGTGCCAGACCATCATACTGATTTGATAACAACATGTGTATAACATGCACGTATGTTGCTTGTTGCAATCGATCTTAAGCGGCCCATACTAATACATTGTATTTTATTCGAGTATTGAATAAACTTGCAATAAAATTTGTTAACTAGATCGTGATAATGTAAAGCGAAAGATGCAGGACAAAAAAACCAATGAAGGGTAAAATATCTACATTTTGTGTACCCACCTACCGTCATCGTGACATATTTTTCTACGAGCAAAAATTTAGCAAGACAGCTTGTCAATTGAGATGAAAGAAATAAGGAAGCGTATACATCGAAAGAGACTGAAAAGAGTTTATGAAGGCCAGAGAGGAAAAAAATAATACAGTAAAGCGTACCAAAATTTTTTATTCAAGTTATGACAAGACACTAGTCAAAAAATCGAACAATAGCGTCCTTCCCTGTCGGCTGTCTTTTCCTCATTTTTTTCCTTCTATTTTGTAATGCAAAAGAGGATGAGTAAAAGTGAAAGTAGACATACAACTGACGCCCGCCATTAACTTTATAAATCTCTAAGCAAAATGTTATATGCTAGACGAGCTATACATACACGTGGTAATATGCAGTTTATCATCTTACTTACATGCACTCTTTCTCTTTAGTCTCTTTTAATATTAGGAAGGAAGAGGGTGGTGTCAAATAATATTATAGAATCATGAATTTCGTTGACTCGGCGTTTTCTGCTAGTAGTAGTAGTAATAAGTCGATAGTCAGTTTCTTCTAGCAAAAAGATATGTGTATTCTTCACTCATACAACGGTGGTGACTTTTATTTGCTGGCTTGCTACTTAAAGATTATTGGTATACATGAAAATGAAGGGTTCAGGATTTTCTTTTGTATAACATGATTATTTTGTAATACATCCGTCAAATCCTGTTGAGAGCTTGATTATATTGAAATTGTAAATTGGGTTACACTGAATACTCTATAACATTAACAATATATCCTGACTGATAAATTAAAGCTTTCATCTGATGCTGTTGTTATACAGAACCAATCCTTGAAATAATAATAATAAATAGCAAGCAAGGTTACCCTCTCACAAGAGTAATGTCTTCCTCTCGCTAGCCTAAATGTAGTAAGAGTAGCGAAAAAGCTCCTTATTGATGTTACTCGATTAGTCTCTCCTTCCAACTTCCAACCTTCAAAATCTGCAAATTCTATTTACAGAGATTAGGTACTGATTAGAAACTGTTACTATTTTGAAACCTGATATATCAGATACATAACAGATGAAATATTGATCGATTCGTCATTGACCACTGATTATTGTAGCGCCAATACTTTGTAATATTCACTACTTAATGACTTCAACGGCACGACAATTCCAAAACTTGAGTCTTTATGTAGAATTTAGTCATATGACATTAATCGATTGCTCTCTAATTTATTTGCCACACTCCTTGTTTATAACTTACATGATTTATTAAATATATTACTATCTGCAATGTCTAATTTAAAGACGATTTTCTGGTAAAAAAATTTAATTCATAAAATGTGTTGCTCTTATTTTCCTTGTGTGTAAAAGGTACTCGGTAAAAGCGGTTATTATTTTTCTCATGATTCACGAAAGAAAAAAACGTAGTTTTCTATAACAAAAGATTTTTTTTTAAATAGTTTACATTAAAGCAAACTGTTCGATGCTACAATCTGTCTGAAAGGAAAAAAAACGGAACATGCATCCAAACCAAAGGCAAAGTCGATAAGATTTGCATTTCTTTCTATTTTTTCAACATTACATTTTCTGCATTTCCATATTTCATGTGAATATGTACATTTTTGTGGTATTAAATAGCTTTCCCGTCTTAAAATTGACTGCATTCATATAAAAGAAATTACAAAAAGTTACTTTTCCCTCTAAAGCATTTCAAAACTTTCGTTTCAAGTAGTCGTGAATTGAATATTATTATTACTATTATTGTGAATTCATATAGCATACAATATGATTTCATTACATTACATTACCTTTTTGCTGATAAAACTTTTGTACAAAAAATGAGTTAGAGAAAATATGAATATGAGAGGTATTATTATTATTGTTGTGTTTTGAGTTATTTACGACAAACTACAAAGCATGTCTACAAATAGAAATTTTGATAAAATAAGAAGGTGTCAGTGGTGTATATAGGTATACCTTATGTATAGTTGCTGAAAGTGCCATAAAGTTGCAGATGATGACGTTCATGACTTGTTTATGTGCCTCTGGATTGGTGGAGCGGTTCCAAAATAAGAACAGTTATAATTTATGTCCTTTGCAACAAGTCGGCATCCACTCACATTGTCAGTATGCAACTTGGGGGAAACACAATAAAAAAGGAATATACTGAGAAGAAAGATGGAACAATGGAATTACACTATGAATATAGGTAATAATAATACAATCCGGAAGACTGGAAGATGTTACTTCTTTTACTCGGTTAATGTGCGAAATTATTGAGAAATGGAGAATAATGGAAATTGAGCAAGTATACATAGGCTTACTGGTGAACTTGTTACTGTTCTCCTTCTGTTTAGACTAATTTATGGATGTTTATGTGTTATGAATTTTTTATGTTAAATAAATTACTTTATGTGCCTAGAATAGAAAGTAGGATGATGATCATTTATTCGAGATATTCGAATAAAATATGCCCTGAATATTCGAAGTAAAAATAGAAAAAATAAGAAAAAATCGAAGTTATATTTGTCAAACTCTTTACCTACTTTCGACATTGAATTGACAATAGGCATGCATAGACATAATGGCACAATACCTACGTAATGTGAGAAAAGTATTGTTTACCATTATTTTTTAGTTCTATTTTTCCAAAGGTACGTTAATATTGCAAAGCATGACGTTTGTGAGATGTAAATAGCTAGTTTAGAAGTAGAACCCTTGTGCATAGCTACCTTAGTTGTGTACAAAGCTAAGTTATCTCCAAAATGATCCAAAAACCATCCATCACCATAAAACAGTTTTAACCTAATCACAACGTAAGATTTTGTCAACTTTAACTGCATTTTATATTGAATTTGAACAAATAAACATAGCCGTTTCGTGCACCGTCTTTACGCTTTGTGCATTATCTGATCGATCACTTACTGCGTGATTGTAATTTGTCGTGCGACATGTATTTATTACGTATTTTATTAAAGCTTTAAAAATTCCTAGATTTATACATAGAAGTCACGATAGATGATTATCAAAATGGCTATAATTGACCATACCAAACATAATTTTGGTAACAATATTTGGCATCCATAAATGGTGAACCTACAATTTAGGGTAGATTGACTGAAATTTACGTTTGGTTGTACATAAACTTTTAACTCACTACTAGCTTGTGTAAACAAAGTAGCGATATGGTCAGAAAAGTTTTTGCCCGACCATTTTAAACGTATTTGTTGTTCTTTCTCGTCATCTTTCTGGAGAAGTATCTTTACTTATCTTTAAATAAATCAAATCTAACATTAAACACAAAGGTAAATTTTTCCAAATCACATTTTTATTCTGTTAATTTACAGTGTTACGCCAAAAAGGATTGTTTAAAAATGTGACATATTTTTGTAACGTTTCATTGAAGTAGAATTTCAACTTGGTGCATTTTTTGCCAGTTTAAAAATGTGACATATTTTTGTAACGTTTTCATTGAAGTAGAATTTCAACTTGGTGCATTTTTTGCCTGTCCGAGCATCGGTTTCCTCTGATTTTTTAAACCGTAGTCTACAGTTCTAAAAGGATCTCAATTGAAACAAGCGCAACAGAGTGCAACCCTATTCTGTTTCCATCCTGTTTCCCTAGTCCTGGACCTGGTTTCAATAAGAAAATTAATTCCATAGTTTAGCTTAATATCAATATGAAACTACATCTAAATTTTAGAATCAAATTTTTCATATAACACATTTCTGAGCTATCGTATTACAGAGAGATGTAACAAAAAGTTCTACTTTATATAGTTCTTTGATCGTATTTACAAAAGTCAGACAATCTTAATAATAAACTACCTCTTCTGCTCTCTTCTGTTCTCTTCTGTTCTCTTCCGCTTAAATTCTACAGCATGAACGGAAAAATTTAATCATGAAAATCCTATCGTTGTATAAAAATTATTTGAAAAATTATACTTAATAGAAACCATGCATTTTATACACATGTAATTTGTCATCATGTTCAAGATGCAGCACATTACATCCAATGAATAGATTAGTTAGCTGGTAAAAATTGCATAATGTATTATATCTATATTGCTACATATTATTTCACCTATTTCTAATAGCAGTATAAGGTGAAGTTGTTCACAGTTATCTTGATCAAACAAAGTGAAGGTAATGATTACAATAAGTATATGTACATTGTGCATACATGTACAAAGTACATAGTCCATTCATTGTTCGAGCCAAAGCACATTCTTGACCTTTAGGTAGTGATAGTTTACCTTGAACTCTTCTTTTTGCCCCATCATTAATGTTTTCAAAAGGACAGGCAATCATTATAAGAAAAGCATAGTATGACTTTGCAAATATCTGACTATATTGTGCAAAGGCGAAACTCAAACTCATTATTGAAAAGGGCCGGTAGAAGCTGTAATGGAAAAGACTATAATGAAAAGGTGGATAAATATGTAAATAAAAATGAAGCTCCAAGTAAAAGGTGGATAGACGACCTTATTGAGAATTAAGAGTACTGATTTTATTATCGGCTTTTATTAAATTAACAAAGGAGTAGAATGCGTGAATCCAAGACAGGCTTGTGAATAGTAATAGTGCGGCTGTCAACTATCATTGGTCTCTAGAATAGTCCTTAGCTGCCTTATTTGGAACTGTCACTTAGAAATAAAGCAACGGCAAAAGACATGTGAGTGCGAGTGGCTCTTCAGCTAACAAAGTAAATAAATTCAAGTTGACTTTCATGAGTCGTTCCGTTTCTCATACACCGTTCTTGTCCACGTACTAATCAATTTCATTATGTTAGTTCATTTTCGGTTTTCCCTTTTGAAACAAAATGTCATTATTTTTTATAATATGTCTATAGCTAACTTGTGACATGGGCTTTTAAAAACAAATAGCAAAATAAAGCTTCAACAATAAATAATGCTTACATTAAATAGTACGTTATATAGCTGGAGCCGTATTATTACGCTTGTCATGCTTGTTTTTATATACAAAGCTTACGGTCGACATTGTGACCGGTCTCATTGCCTTTGTGATGTTACTAAACCTAGTATGATGTATGTATTTTAAAGATGAAAGTCTACGATAATGCTTGTTTTTATATACAAAGCTTACGGTCGACATTGTGACCGGTCTCATTGCCTTTGTGATGTTACTAAACCTAGTATGTTGTATGTATTTTAAAGATGAAAGTCTACGATAGAAAGTTTATTGATAATTTTGTTACGGTTTCAGGATGAGGGAGACGAGAAAGATTTGGATATGGACATGGACGGTGATGGAGAGGACGAAGACTCTCCAAACTCTGACGATTGCCAAATTATTACAAACACAAAATTGGCTACAGCATTTGTGCTCGAATCTGTGAGACCAGAAGATAGGTAAGTGAGGGCTACTGTTTCCTTTTTATTTCTAAAACTGTAAAACAGTGCAGTTATTACATCACCGCCCTCATTTCGTAGGGGACTGACAAGCAGGATAGAGCCAAACGGAAATCATGACTCTGGCTATGCTGCCTCAAATTTGGAGGAAGGTGCTCATCCTGTCATGGTACAAGAGCCGTCTCCAGCAAGCCCTAAATACTCTTTGTCACCACATGTAAGTATTTGTATATGCATATAAATGTATGTAATAATATGTTACTAACTAATTGTCTAGAGGTTGTAACACTCCCACTAAAAAATCATGTCCCCATTTATTGTTTTCTATTCCAAAAGAACTATAATAATAGTTAACGCGAGCAGACTAGTCGCGACGCGATAATTTGGTGATAACATCGCTGTCACTCTTACTCAGTTCCCGTCCACACTTCCATTTTAATTGCTTTCCGTGTACAAAAATTATAGACTCTGGCCCAACCACTGTACTGCCTTTCATACCTATTAAACCCACAAATGCAGCTTGTACGTAAAAATGCTTTTACCAGATAAAAAAATGCGATGACATGCTGACAATAAAAATTTGATAGATAAAGGTTAATATTATGGAAGGTCAACTTCTTGCGGCAAGTCAGTGGTCAACAATATATATCTGAATATTACGACCAAATAAAATGAAAAAAAATGTCAGGCAGATAAAAGCAGAATATTTTACCATCACCATAATAATATCCAATGTCAGTTAATCCATTTCGTTGCTCCTTTTTTTATGCGGAAAGTGCACATCGCTATTAATCTGGTGTGGGTAAAATAATCATCTGCAGGTTTATGGTTGACTCACATATGGTCATACTAAAGTAAAAAGGACAAGAAAAAAACCACGTGCTGGTGCTGTTCTAACTAAATTAAAATGACGAGATGTGAAAACTGACATAATATGACAGTACAGCCCCTTCCTTTTTTGTGACGCGGCGTTGTTCAAGAAATACACTTTACAGTGTAGTTTCCCTTATCTTATCATTCTTACTCTAGGTAGTTTTTGTGAGAACACATAACCAAGTATATATATATATGAACAATATATATATATATATACATGTTGCATTTTTGGTTGATGAAAACACATTGTGATAGCTGTTGTCATTAAAAGGAGGTACGAAATTTTTGATCGTGTCAACAATGTCAAGTGAAGTTCACTTCCCTTGCATATTAACAGTCATGAAAAATCTAAGCAAAAGTCTAGTGGTGGTTTTGCGTCAGCAGTAGCAGCATTTCGATTGCGTGTACAATACAGTAGTTCGCCCTCAGTAAACTATATATAGAACAAAATTCAACGAACAGCAAAAGTTAAGAGTGCAATGTACACTTTCCTTACATCAACCACAACAGCACTTTTTATTTCGAATCATTATTAACAAGAGTATGCAGTGAATGAGCAAGTCCTTCAAGAGTTTTTCTTGTTACTGTCATGCTACTCTTTCACTTTCTCTTTTGGTCAGTGCCGTTACCATCAACTTATAAACCAAGTGGTGTCAAATCACATTTTCTCAGTTGCTAAAAAGATTGAAAAGAATGTGAAGAAGAAGAGAGAGAGAGAAAGAAAGAGTCGCTAGAAATGCTTCTTTTGGATAGTTACAGTACATATAAACTGTTGTTGTGATAATAATGTGGTGAAAGTCTGTCGTATTTTGCCAAGTTTGTACATATATACATATATGTATGCATGTACCTGTGTGCCATGGGTGAATGGCTAAAAAAAGGATAAATGAATGCATGAAGCCTTGAAAGATGTTGTTCCCATTCAATTCACTTTTTTAAGCCCAGAATCCCCAAGTCAGTCAGAAAGCAGAAGACCATAAAAAGAAGTTATCTGAGGTGCTGTATTGATGATGGTGAATGTGGACGGATGAATGAATGATAATGGTGAATGCACACATAAGCACTATTCAGTAATCAGTATAAAATTTTGTATTGAACAAGAGAAAAAAAAGTCATGATGGGGTAAACGGAGGTCAACAACATACACAAAATCGAATATGGTGAATAAAAAAAATAATAGCACAGTAAAAGTTTTTTTTATATATAGCAAGGTATTGCTATAATGGTAAACGTAGTATTCATGCAATCTCGATTTCTCTTTTATTACTGGAAAAAAATGTCTCGCTTCACCAAACAATATGTCTGTTGACAAAAGAACCTTTTCCATTTTATGCACATTATTACTATACTTCTCAGTTTATTATTTTTGCTTGTTATTTTTTGGTTGATTTTGATGATTAAGCGTCTTTCTAGGCGAAAACTTTGAAACGTGAATGACTGTAAAAGGCTGTCAATTTTACACTTCATCACACCCTGTTAGATGAAATACGAGTTTGTAGATAAGTAGTGTGTGTAAGAATGCGATGAAATTGGTCGTATGGATGGAAGTATATACCGGTAGAAACTGTGTAGAATTAAACATGGCAAGCAGTAAACACTTAAACTTTACACTGTAGGTAAGAGGACTGAAAAGTAGTTTTTATTCAACGCGTATATAAATCTTAATATGCACTAACCTTTTTAATATATGTACCTCTATATGCATAAAGTCTTTCGTTACGTCAGAGGAAAAGTGTGCAGCCACTTAAATTTGTTGGAAGTTTCAATTTTTACAAAAAAAAAACAGTTTACAAATTTTACAACACGATTCTGAATTTCGATTACAATCAAACAAGCAAACGCGCAGATTGGATGCTATAGATAACAGCGTTCTCTGCTTAAGTGTACAGGTTTAAGGAAGTAATTTGGAAAAAAATGGCCAGAGGATTCAGAAAGTTAGGGATCAGACAGGACTCTTAAATGGCAGCTAGAACTGTTTTGCCAATGTGCTTGTTTGAACTCTTTACCTAAAATTGTTGACTTTTTCCGTCTTGGTATACCCCATTAACCTCATTAAGATCTGTTTAATTTTTATGTGTATTAGGAACATAAAATAAAATAGCTTTTTCATGTTTAAAGTCAGCTGCAAACTACAAAGTACTCTTCCTTGACCTTTTCTTCATTTGATTCGGATACGGGTACTAGAAAAAAAATGTTAAATTGAATTTGCTTAGTGTTCCGGAATTGTTCAACAAATGCATTTCAGTTCTCAATAGATTTTTATACGGATGAGAAAATAAAACTGTAGATATTCATATGCTGAAGATATAAAACGATGTATTAAACCTCTTGAGTCTTTTATTGATAAATTTTTATTGATGT
>JAHZMT010000281.1:0-10634 GCA_027743785.1 Sinhomidia bicolor
AAGAAGAAGCTACACAATATTATTGTGGTATAGTAGTGCTGTAGTAGTAGTAGCAGACATTAGTCATGATGCGCCTTTTTATTAGCTGGTTGACTGTTGTGTGCTATGGTGGAAATAATAATAATAATAATAATAAATTGTATTGTATAACATGCTGTATCAAAATGGTGTATTATATGAACCGCTGTTATAAATTACTGCTGGTGTGGTGCTGCTTCTGCGTGTAAAGTACTTTTAAATAATGTGTGGTATGTCTCATGATATGATATCTGAGGCGATAATGATGTTGTTGTTGGTGCTGATGAAATTATAATCAACAAGTTTGCCGGACTATTTTTTCACCGTGTGAGAAATAAATTGTATAAATAAATAGTGTAAAAACAATAGAAAAAACTCCAGTGCAATTTTTATATTGCATGTGCATCATACAAAAATAAATTATGATTTTAAAATGGATGGAATTTGCAACAAAGCCGAATAAGCTCTCTATGGGCAATGTAAGAATTCTATTGTGTTGTTGAACATTTTGTTCTTTTGAAGAAAGTATGTCAAAAATTATTCAGAAAAGTTGATACAAAACAATAAATGTCTCCAGAAAAGGAATGATAATGTGGTGGTGGTAGCGGTGGTGTGTATTAAACTCGTTGGTTTTGTTCGTTCACACATTAAAAAGAGGGGGAATCATTTTCGTGGGAACAAGTGAACAAGGGTGCAGCGGAACAATACATCAGAGCAAATTGAACACATTATTTATTTATAGCGATGACAGTGAAGATAGTAGATATATCCAAACTGATACGAACGTAGTCATTCACTCAGTCGCCATCGCCATACACACCACCACCACCGTTACGCATATAATAATGTAAGCGGTGTACGATAAAAGGACAAGGAAAAGTATTAAAAAAAGAAGCGATGAAGAATAAAAGAATTAAAAAAGGATACTGACTGAGAGAGCGCATCATAATCATCATCATCGTCATACTCTAAGGCTTATACGTGTACAGTTTTTTTATGCGGAGCGACTTTGACTCTGCTTTGGTCAATGAAGATGATGATAAATGAAGACCACCTGTTGAGGCAAGGGCTACTGCATACACAATTCATATATATATTTTTAATGCTCTGTTGTTGTACAATAAAGCACATCAGATTACTTATAAGCTCAGCCCACAAAAAAACCATCATCTCTCCTCTCCACCTACATACAGATAGGTAGATATAGATAGCCGGTCACACGCATAAAAAATCATAATGTTCCTGTTGTACTTTCTTTCTTTCCCTGGCATAAAAAAATTTAAACAAGCAAAGCAATATTGAATGAGCAGTTTCTTCCCTGCGTAAAAAAAGCACATAGCGCTAAGAGGCTTCTTCCTTTTTGTCTCCTCTCTGATATTATTTATTATGTCAGGATGACTATTGATTGTTATTGCTTATCTTTTCTCCTCTCCTCTCCTACTTTCCCAGGTTTCAGTCAGCAGTCAACTTGATATACATACTCTCTTTTTTTCTTTTATAGCTTGAGGAAACTTAAAACTTCATTATTGTTCTCATCTTTCCTCCATTCATACATTATGTTTATTGTTGATGATGATACTAATGATTGCGGTGGTGGTGTTGTTGTGGATCCTAGATTAATTCAATATGCTTGTCTGTCTGTCACACACTTACTTGCCTCTGTTTTAACCATAAGCTTATGATCACGCCTGAAATACTTTATTCAAATAAACAATGAGCACCACAATGTAAATGTGTGTGCACAGCCATAAAGCAAGCGCAGCGTGGCATAAAATATAGTGTAACCGTAATATTTATTCATTTATTTATATACCTCTGTATTCTCTCTTGAATGAAACTTTTATTTTTGGCATGGATAAAATTATACTTCACCCAAATGAATTGCTTGTCTTTGTGAATGAACGTTGCTACAAGATGCAAAGCACTCATCATCATCATCACGATCATCACCCATTCATTTTATGATTCATGGAGGAAATATATATACTTGCATACATAGAAATAAATACATCTAATATTACAAAGCACGAATACTACATTCGTGTAAGCCGTAAAATGACAATCGCCACCACAATGGTAATTTCTGTATAGTACATTGCTCTTGTATTGTGTGCCAGCTTCTCTTGAATAACTTTCAATACCCTTTTCATCATGATTACCTCCATTTTTTCAGTTGAGTCGTCGTTGAGCAGTCATTCGTTCATTCATGCAGATATACATACGTACGTACGTATGCTTTATATTTTTTGTGTATGTGTATTCAGGTAGGGCTAATGTGTAGTTGATTTTGTCACTTGTTTTGCAACTTTTTTTCATGACTTGCATGCGTTGTGATTTTTTTTGTTCGCTCCCAGCAGCAGCATCATCATCAACAACATCGTTGAATAATACGACAATGATGATGATGATGATGAGATTTTGGTTCCTTTACTACTGCTCAAGTAGAAAGAAAGATGTCCTGCTTGAACAGTGGTGGGCTTGCTCATGAAAATATTATTGACTTTCCCAACAGCAGACAGCAACAGCCAGTTACATACTACTAACAACTCTCTGTGTCTTCTTTGGGATGTCATCCACAAAATCAGCCGCGTGTTCGGAATCATCATTTGCCATCTTATTGTGACTGACAACTCAACCGGAAAAAATCTCGAAAATCCCCTTCTCGGTTTTCTCATTTTACTGCTGCTTGCCTGCCTACCTACACAAATACACACAACTTTTTCTCGTGTTTCCACCTTGCTTTGTACATTTTGTTGTTACTTTTTTTCCAAAGTTACTTTTTCCTCCAAAAACATCACCTTTTCTACTGCTAAATTTTATTCACATGAACTGAGCAGAATGCTGATGATGGCGATGATGCCAATGATGTGATATTATTGCTCTTCAACAAACCTCACCAGGGAATCGCGTGTCTGTACTACGTACATAAACAGATCAAAGAATAAAGCAATGAGCGAGGGAGCGGAGGAGAAAAAAAAGAAGAGCAAAAAAATATATTCTATACATAAGCTACTTTTAGTTAGTTAGTTAGTACGTAAAGCAACTTGTCATTTTATATTATGATATTGCTGTATATGTGCATCATGTAATATTTCATTTCTCCCACAAAATGAAACGAAGAGTCACACAAAAGCCGTGGGAGTTGATGAATTTGATGATCATGATGCTGCTGTTGTACTACTACTACCGCGTTGAAAGTTTTTGATATGTGTCCTCGCGGTCCTTGTGTTTCCTTACAGTTACACAGTTGGTGGCATTTCTACTCTACATGCTCTAATGCGGTTCATGTTCATGTTTTTAATGCTTCAATGTAGTAGTAGCGTGTGCATGTTTCCACCAATAAGAGCAAAAAAAATCATTTTTACAAGTTATTCGAGCATGAATATTATGGAAAAAGTCGTGACATCCAACAACATATTTTGAAGCTTGTGAATAGAAAAAAATCCCTTGTGTATTATTTTATCTTTTGACATGTTGTATTTTTCTGAGAAATCTACAGCGGTTTTTTCCCTGATGACAACAGGAAAAGAAAAGTGCAACAGTTTTTTTTCTTCTCTTCTTTGACTTGCTCGGTCCATCACTCTACCAATGTAAATATTGTTCATTCATATAAATTTATTTATATATCAAGTTTTACTACAGCTGCTAAAAACTAAACCACCACTACCACCACCAGTCGCAGTACTCTACACACAAAAGATTTACATTGAGATTAGGGCAATCAAAATTATTAGGGTAATTAGTAAATGGAGCTTGTATATGACTGATTACTTTTCTACGCTTTTCTTTCACCCTCCAATACCTTTGAATGAGTGCTTTTAAATAATGACGACGGCAGCAGCAGCAGCACAACAACAATATAAATTTCTAAAGAGTCCGCTGTAAAAAGAGAATACAAATTCAATATGTAGGTAAGCTCTTAGCGGAATAAGAGAGAGAGAGAAACCCAAGTATTTCATTATTATTACCCACCATCACACCACCACCAGCATCGCTACTACACATAAAAGCTGTATACGCTTCTTCACTCTTGAAAAAAACATGCATCAAGTCAAGTGCTTGTTTTGCATTGTATTGTATTATTAGCTCAACATTTTAGTCACCTGCTATATGGTTGTGGCAATAGTTTGTATTACTATTATACTCCCATTTTATCATCAGCCTTTTGCTAGTTTCATTGTTTTTCTTTAATTAA
Organism: Sinhomidia bicolor; assembly: GCA_027743785.1. Classification (NCBI taxonomy): domain Eukaryota; kingdom Metazoa; phylum Arthropoda; class Collembola; order Entomobryomorpha; family Entomobryidae; genus Sinhomidia; species Sinhomidia bicolor. The sequence continues at coordinate 4,214 of JAHZMT010000281.1, forward strand.
CTACATACAACACAGCTTACTCATTTTGTAATTTTTTCTCAAGGTTGTGGCAATAGTTTGTATTACTATTATACTCCCATTTTATCATCAGCCTTTTGCTAGTTTCATTGTTTTTCTTTAATTAACTACATACAACACAGCTTACTCATTTTCTGATTTTTTCTCATGTAAAAAATTTGCATGTTTGATCTTTGCCTCTCTGCTTGCTACAGAACAAAGAAACTAACCTGAAATATAAAAGTCTACCTTGATTTCTCGGCAATCAATGCCCCTACAAAAAAAACCCATTTTGGGATCTATTTTTATACATTTGTTGAAGCTGATGTTATTTTTATTGTTATGTAAATCATCAGTATTATCTTTAGAACTTCATACATATATGTAGGTAAGTATTTTAGAAAGATACTGTGTTCCACACATCTGCTGAAAACAACATTGTAAAAATAGTAGCAATTAACTTGGACAAGTAATACTACTGGGTAAAATGATTTTACGGTGGCGGCGGGAAAGAAACAGCGTTTCAGCATTAGCACTATTTATTGCACTTGGTAATAGAAAGATTGTTATTGCCTCGCATTATATGCTAAATGCACATTATTACCGACCTAATAATAAATACAAATATTACAAACGCACCCATTAATACGAGCACTATAGCCTACCACAAACATCAGCAACTTTCTTGAAATGCCATATATTTGTATTGTATGTACTCGTTTGCATCACATTGGAAATATATTTCATGGACAATTTTTTTTTCTCTTTCTCTCTCTCAAATTATTCATTGTTTTCTTTGCGTCATTGTGAACTCCTATTCCACTGTACTATAGTTAACATCACAATTATGATATCTATTATGTCATTGTTCAACAATTTATTTATTTATTATTTTTATTCCTTTTTGACTTCCAATAATAATACCATTTTTGGTTTTTACCTGCTCTTGCTTAAATGCATTATTTTTTGCTTCAATACAATAATGACCCATTACAATGGTTAAACAGAAAGAGATCTTCTGAGCAAAAGAATGAGTTTGTTGAAGCAACTAAGAAAAAAAAACAATTACAATTATTTACTTAACCTCTCTTCTCTTTCCTTTTTGCTCTTTGTATGCCGTCAACGTTATAGAAAGAGAGAGAAAAAGAGATGTATTATATATCTAACAGAACAAGTGTAGCGCGCGGCTTTACTTGTGTGTATCGTATATTATCCTTACTTAAATATCTGGAAATTGGCTTATGAACGGAACGATTACATGAACAATTGGGCATTTAAGCACACAAACGGCACACGGTCCGTTGTACTTTATTTTTCCTTGTTCCTTTGTTATCTCTCTCTCTCTCTCCCTGTAGTCAACTTGGTGATGGTAATGGTGGCAATGATGCTGGTGATCATGATGATTATCCCCGGTGAGGATTAAGGAAGCTATTTTTCTTAGAAAACAAGTCAATATTAGCTGTTTTACCGTACATACATATAAACTTCACCTCTATTTTCACGGTATTCCATATAACGTTTTTGTAACTACTGTTCTTGGATCGGTAAGTATTATTTTAGTTTTTCCTTTATTATTTTTTTCCGTAAATCCACAAAAAGAAAAAAAAGCGAGAACATGTTTCGTAATCATAATGATAATTGTATTTAACAAGAGCTCATAAATCTCCAGAGCAAAAGCTGAGCGTGTTCATAGAAAAAAACCTATATGTGTATGAAGAAATAAAAAATGATGATGTGCTGCTTTAGCCGCCAATATTTCCTTTCTGTGTATTACTCCCTACAGAGCAATTACAAGGGACTTATGACAAGTTGACATATTTAGTGCGTTCTGGGTGTCAATGAATTTGTTTAGATGGTTATTTCCCAGCTAAAGTATCATATAAGTCAAGTACCTTTTTTATTTATGGTGTATTATGTACATTTTTGTATAGCATATAATATAGGTAGATCGGTAGATATTTTTGTTTAAGCTGTTGAGTGAGATCGTTGAGGTCTCGGTCTCCCTCCTCACCTTTCTTGGCCACAGTGGAGCTGCACAGCGGTAAAGGAGCAAAGTAAATCTACATCAGCCAGATTTATTAACCCAGTCCGCTTGCTTCTTAGCTACCTTCATTCCAGTTTCGTGGTTCCTGCTCCCCTGCTGCATGATTTGAAGCGAAAACTAAATAATATATACGTATTTACCTATAAATAAGCAATGCATTGCATTACTATATATACCAATCTATCCCTATATCTATATATCTATTATATTTTCACTCTTTTAAAAATGGATGGTAAAAAATGTATGATTTTTGTTTGAGGAAAGAAATATATTATTATTAAGAATTATTGTAATGTAATCCTTTTGTACTCAGGCAGCCACAGTGGGAGACTTTTCTGTAACTAATGCGCAAAGTGCTGTGAATCCAACTTGAGACCAACCACGGCTTCCGTATTTGTCAGTTTTTTAATGACGAAATGAAACATAGAATGGAAAGAGACGTAGATATTAAATTATTGTTGTGAGGTTTGTTATTGTCAGCAGCAGGTAAATGAATATATGTAGGTGATTTCAAGTACAACAATCAACATCATTAAATATTACTGTACTCGTTTGTATTTATTATGTATCTATCATCCGAGCGCAATGCAATTCTTCTACACAAACACAATGGAATTATGGACGAAATCTTTCAAGTAAAGTCACAAAGTTTTACAAAAAAGAAATAAATAATACAATATATGTATGATTTGATATATAGGATCTAAAAGGATAAAGGTTTTCACGCATTCTACTACTGCCTATATACATAGGTAAGTACACCGTTTCCTTCGTGGGATATGGGATATTTCTTCTTCTACTTTTAAAAGGCAGCAGTAAGTCTTTATTGTTGTTGTCGTTGTTGTACTTGTTTACTGCTACTGACTTGATATTTTGATAATAGGATTCCCTGCCGAGATTTCGGCTTTTTGAGTTGAGCTGTGTCAGAAAAGAATCCCTGACAAAAAAGAAAATGTAATACGAGATGAAATTTAAAAAAGTATGGGAATACAATGAAGAGTAAAAGGCAAAGTAACAAGTTACATTTTGTGACTGACTAAATCGTATATATTTTTTTATGTATATTTACTCATCGACTGCGATTGCACGTGGTTTTATGCAGTTTTTTTATTTTTTTTTAAATTACGTTGATCGACAAAGGTATTCTTGAGACAATTGACGTATTCTTATAAATTTGCTATTAATGATTATTTTGTAGAACTGGTTGTATGTCGGCTATTAACTAAATTATGGTTCAATGTTGAAATTTTATTCTTCATATAAACTCTCTAGAATTAACAATATTCTTCCTAGTGGCGAGCTCCGACAGTGACATCTGTAGAATCTGTAGAAGTGTTTAACCTTGAGAGAAATGAGAGACATGTTATCTTTGCTACAAAAATTGTTGGCGTAATAATACATATAAAACTATTAGTGCCACGGACTTTACTTTAAATAAGCAAGTTCAAAACACAAGGAGCTCAATAATTTTACAATAATTGATTGTATAGTACTTTAAATTTATTGTTTTTACATTTGACGAAAACAAAATAAAGAGATATAAATATTTTCATAATAGAATGCCATTTAAAAAGGCTGTGTTAGTGCTTGTCAAGTTTGACCTGTTTCGCACTGCGTTTAAAAGCTAAATCTGCTGGTAGAGGTGGGACAGTTGGAAGTTGTATTACACAGCCTAAATCATAAATTATAAACAGTGAGATTTAAGTAATATGCATTAAATTTTAACCCTACAAACAAAACTGTTATTATACATATATGAACTATAACTTACAACCCTTTTGGCATAGTACTGCAACAATGCCTATTGCCTCACATACTAGACTCTCTGGACACTTCTCGCAAGCACGACCTTGGACTTTATTTTGTTGATCTAGCTTTTAAAATTAAGTTAAAATCATAAAGGTAGATAATTCGAAACCATAAATCAACCGGAAAACAAAATAAGAAACCATTAATAAAACAATGAATGATCAACAGTACAACAAAACAAACCTTTACAGAAGCAGCGGCACATATTTGCAAACAGGTTACTACTGTCAAGACTAGTAGTAGAAACACACGAGTAATCTTTGTAACATTCATGTTGCGGGACTTACTGACAATAAATTTTAAAAAATGATGTGAGAGCTTCTTGGTGATTAGATATACCTACACAATTTATCCACAGACGCTTTGGAAGACAAAATGAACTATGAAGTACTTTCAATTTATATGATCTGTGTTATATACATTGCGATATATGCGAAGAAAATAAATTACTGAAAAGTTTTCTACATTTATAAATAGGCTTGCAGCACAAAACTGTGCCAAGCAATTAAGAAAAATGGTAATTAAGCTCAAGATACCTTTTCCAGAGTGAACAGCAACATCTCGATTCTGCAGCCGTATTCGACTGTTTTCCTGTCCAAAAAAGATTTAAATTTTAGGAAACTAGTGGATAACTCAAGAAGATTAGGAAAAGGGGGCGACGTGATATAATATAATATTTTTCAGTGTGACGTGTGCGACTGTTCCCAGATCCAACACTTTTTAAAAGCATAAATGCAAGTTTCTCTTAAATTTACTGTAATATTGCAAGTACTACACTCTTGTATCATTTAGATATGTAGATAGTAATAAAATATTGCAACGAGTGTAAAAATTAAAAACTTTTATTTGAAAAGATTTAACCCAACGTTTCAACTATATCCAGATTCTTTACCAGGAGATTTTAAATAAATAGTAAATGAAAAACTTTTTTCCACACCTTAGGATTTCTCTATTATTTAAAGCACTGCATATAAGTACACGGATAGTGTAGTGGTATACTATCTAGCAGTGTAGAGCAAACATCAACGACTACCTACTCTGAGTACGCATGACTCAAGCTCCGCAGGGTAGATGATCGAACAAACTACATATACCGTTGTTTATCCAGAAATAGCTAACAACAAGTGTTAACAATAAATTTTTACTGTTATCCAAATGCTTATATCCTTTTAATTCTTAAAAATCAAATTTGGACTTTTAACTCTCCCGCTGCGTTTGTTTACATTTCATTACTCCCATTTACTCAACACAGACTCACCACCAGTCCAAAAACTCAACATACTTGGAGTGTCTTTTTATTTATCATGATTGTTTACTAATGTGGTACTTGTCTTGTGCTGCTTTTGCACATGAAAATTACATTAGTGCGTTGCACCAAGCTCCGGCTTCTCTGCCAACTCCTGAAAACAGTCTAGATTTTTTAATCAGAATTTATCAAAATGGCGCACTAGAGATTGACTTCCTTAATAATAAAAGGTCTCTTGTCAAAGTGCAAATATTTTTTTCAATACTTGACGGATTGGCATGAGTACGCATTTAAAATGTTCATTAAACTTGGGTACTTAGTGTCTATGCATGCACAGGAAGTCTCATCAAACCCAGTATGTAGTGAAAGGGGCTGTCGAGTAAGTTTTGAACAAATCATAAAAACCATGTCTATTTTGCCGGACGTGGACACAGTCGATAAAGTGAACTCTTCTCTAAAACACAAAATTTTGTCACATATAATTACAATCAAAGTGAAAACTCTTCGTACAGCTCAAGTGTACCCTTTTCCAATGAAAATCTTCATCTACTTAAAATCATAACTGTTTAGATGGTATAAACCCTTTTTGAGCAGTAAATTTATGAACAATCCACTAGGTTTTACTACGATTACATTAACATTTCATTCTAAAATTATATACCTATTAGCATTGAACACTTTATAATGATGAAAAAGTACAAGTTAATCGTTTTTCAAATCTTTGTAAAATTGTAAATGTGTTTTTGGTCTTTATATTCCTAGCTCCATATCCCATATTTCACCAAAATATTGTGGTATTAATGTATCAATTTCTCGTCTTATTTCACATCAATCACTTCAAATCTTTTCATTTTTCTCTTCCAAAAGTCCTCATCATCACGAGATTTTTAGCTATACCAGTGGAAATCCGGGTTAGAATGAACAATAGAATTTTTTCCAGTTACAAAAGAAAGACAACTTATTGTACGTGAACAGTATGAAAATCTGGATTAAATAAAAAGCATCACCGTTCCAGCTTGAGTTACTAGATAGTAAACATGTATGGAGTAGAACAGAGTTTAGTTCAAGAAAAACTAAAAAAGAAGCATTTCCGCTGAGAACAATTGGTATCCAGCCATGCGTGGAAAATTTTCTCCTAAAAGAACAAAAAAAATCTTTTTTTCAATGATGCTTTTTTCATTGTCTTGTTCAATTTTTAAAACAGTTTCTCCATAGCCTGTCTACGTTCACGTTATAAGAATCACTTCAAAATAATCCTGATTTAGACTATCCATAATAGTTATATATTTGTATGTATGTATAAAGCTTAGACACAGAGCAGAAAG
>JAHZMT010000282.1:0-11659 GCA_027743785.1 Sinhomidia bicolor
CGCAAACAGGTATACAAATTCAGAGTAGTCGAACCAACGACGAGCTCTACTGTAGCATTCCGCAGGCTCCCGATCCTTCTGCTGTAAAGTTTATGAAAAAAATCTCATCAATAATATATGCAGGATGCAATCTATAGTGAAGACAAAATCTTGAGCATACCTGGTTGACAATCATGTAGAGTCGGATCGCATGAATACTTTGTATGAGATTTGCAGCCACAAGAAAGACCAGTGCTAGTCTCAGGTCAACTGTCGCATGTAAAAAATCAAAGATTCAGCTGCGTAATAACTTAAACTTTCAGATCTCATGTGGATGTGAAGTATATTTGAGGGAAAATACACGAAAGGATCGATACAACACACAGCTGCCATTAAAAAAGGCATGCCAATCGAAAGCTCTTTTGAGTACACCGTTGATTCTCATGAACGTATTTCAACCCTTGCGTACAAGATATAGGTACTATTGGTACTTTTAAAATGGTGATTGAGTTTTCTCTGCGTCCTCTAGAAGGATCTGTCTTCACTTGAACACGAGTTTAGAGATTAAATTATATGTACTCAACTAGAGGTTTCGTTTGGAAGAACCTTTTATGGACTGTCGGGGGTCCAGCCAGACCCCGTTATATGATATAGAAAATGGTAAAGCTCTTTAAATTTTACCTTGCTCACGATGCGTTCTTGCATACTGTAGGAAAGTTGGCTCCTGGTGAGGGAAGAGCAGTTTGTAAATGTACATAAGAGCAAGCACTATTCCAAGACACATGTCAACCAAAGCAATTGCCCGAACAGTTTTTAGCATTCGCCATGGACGGCCTACAAATTACAAAAATATATGTATATAAACGTATGTAACTACATCAAAATGCCTTTGTAATTTACCTATATATACTTTTAACTGTACAAGTAAATTGTCAATGATTGCTGACCTGCCCACTCAATTTCTATCCGGATCCTCATGTCTAGAATTTTTTTTGAAACAAGAGCTCCAGTCAAATGCCAACAGAGAAATGCTGTTGTTCAGTCAAAATGACAAGGAAAGAAAGCAAGATTCGATTGAGATTGGAACAGGTAAAGGTAAAACACATGCAAAATGTGTTGGGAAACAAATTTATGTATAGTCTTCTCTTCTTCTACGCTGCTTCTGCTTCCGTGTTTTTCCGTGTGACTGAGTTAATGAGGTCGTTGATCCTTTCTCTTTTCCAAACAATACCACCTCCCGAGTGAAACTTGTATTGTGCTTGGTTATTATACCTGTTTTATCATGTACAGATGTATGTATGATTTACAGTATAAAACGGAACAAGAAATGGAGACAAATAGTGGCACAGATTTCAATAAAGAATCATTTCGTTTGTCATGTGTGTTTCCGACTGTAATGTACAAATCAGACTATTTGAAAAGGGAAAAAGTACAAAGAAAAAAGACAAGACAACAGCAGCGGATACAGCAATAAAGTGAGATGCAGTGAGAAAGGAAAGACTCCTCCGGGTGTTATGCTGGTGGTGAATGATGTATGCCGCCTGGTTACAGTTATAACAATGAATGTTATACTAACAAAACCCCAACATCAACAAGGAGAAAATATCTATTTTCTTGCTGGTGGTGGGGGTGATGATGATATTGATGATACCTATATTTACCAACAAAATGCGCAATTTTCCTGTGCATGTGCTGCTGATGTCTTTCGGTCGGTCGGTCGATCAGTTCAAGAAAAAACAACTTAGACCTTCTTTTCTTGGTTTTCATATTCCATCTTCCATCCATAAACAAAGCTGGTCTTGTTCTGATGGTGGTACTACTACTGCTAGTAGTAGCATTTTTTGTCTTTTATTTGCTATTCCATCTACTTAACAAAACTGGCATCTCATACTCCCTTAGCGCACATATTCATATTATAGTAACAATTAGGTATTCATAAGATGAGAATAAAGTATTACACTGCTACTTTTGTTACACATATAACTAAACGCAAGTACAAATTGCAAATGCCTGATGGAATGAAACGAACGAAACTAAAATTGTTTTTTGAACGGGTACAATATTCTATTCGAGTTGTAGAGTACAGTAAAACAAATGTAAAAACCGATATCATCACCACCACCGATACTTTTGGAGGAATTCCTGTGTTGGAATGTCTAGTACGTTGATGGAATCCAATTGCGTAGTTAGTAAAATAAAAATTTGTATGGAAATGGTGAGGCTTGGTAATGCATTTAGATGATACATTAGTGCAAGTGGTACCAAAAGTAATTTTATTCCGAGAAGATGGTTTGGTGGTGGTGGGTGGCAATGGCAGTGACGCTTTCAGTCGAATAGCAAGGCATACGGTAGTCGGTCGTAAGCTGGATCATCAAATCATTATGGTGTTTTCTTTTGTTTTTACTTCAGCTTTCGTGGAATGCAAACCGAAAATTGCTGAAGATGAAACACTTTTTACGTAGGAATCCAATTGCGTAGTTAGTAAAATAAAAATTTGTATGGAAATGGTGAGGCTTGGTAATGCATTTAGATGATACATTACAAGAGTTTTTAACACTAAGGAAACTTTCATGATAACGCTTTTTTAAATAAAGCGTTATCATGAATGTTTCCTTAGTGTTGAAAACTCTTGATACATTAGTGCAAGTGGTACCAAAAGTAATTTTATTCCGAGAAGATGGTTTGGTGGTGGGTGGCAATGGCAGTGACGCTTTCAGTCGAATACAAGGCATACGGTAGTCGGTCGCAAGCTGGATCATCAAATCATTATGGTGTTTTCTTTTGTTTTTACTTCAGCTTTCGTGGAATGCAAACCGAAAATTGCTGAAGATGAAACACTTTTTACGTAATTATTTGTAAAAGCAACAGCAGCAGTACTTCATTATGACCTCTTTCTGTGCTGCGCTGTGATGCCATGATGGCAAAAATACTGCATTGCATTGCGTTACAGCACGGTTTTACATTTGCAAAGTTTGTTTTGCATATCATATTTCAATTGTTTGTAACTACCTAATAACATAAATGTTTCTACAGCTCAGCGACTGTGGCTGAATTGAATATCTCTCTGATGTTGACATAATCGTCTGTACTCGTAATACCAGCAACCATGCTCTGTTGTATGTTTTGCAAAGGATTATATATATCTACATAATATTGGTAACTTTTATTTTAAAGTCGATAATAAAAGCAAGTAATGAAATTCACATGCAAAATAAAACTTTTCAATGGAAAAAGTAGATTATGAAGAAATGTCTATACATTGATGATTGATACAACTGTTCATTTTTTAGATCATTTTAGATCGAGGGGCAACTTGAGAATTGATGTAGCTACATAGTTATAAATGCTTAACCAAAATACGAGAAAATTTCTAGACGGTGTCCAAAATGCTTTTACAAAAAGTTTACTTTTTAAGAACATTAAAATATGAAGGCAAGGTTTTGAGGATTGTTAAAATTCACCCTTTCGTTATTATATACATACATCGGGTTATCGGGTTAAGCTCAGTTAATAAAACGGTAGGTTTGAATTTTACACTTTTATGAAGTACACCGACTTTTAATATAGGTAGGTTGATACTTGGCTGGATTTAGCCCAAAATGCACGAGTAGTGAATTTTAGTATTCCCCACAAAAATTGTGTGCGTACTGCGTACAATTACGCACTAATACATGAGAACGGTTACTTTTAAGTTGGGTTTGTTCTTTTTGTTGACTTATGGGTGATATACTTTTCGTAGATACTGCAAGCTTACTAACTAAAATAAGTTTCTCATCATCTTGAACCTAAAATATTGCAGACTGAGATAGCAGCAAAATGACAAAAACATTTATTTCTTGTTAACATATAGTGTCAGACAATGTATTACAGTTACATACAATTTATAATACATATGTTCTTCTCTCACATAATATGTAATACTAGACAAAAACAGTTTTGAATGCCAATGACATTTTGTATCCAAAAAGGGTACAAAAGCCAAAAATGTTACTGTATGAGCGAGTACCTTTGTCTAAATTGTACGTTTTGAATCTTTGAAGAAAACTCAATTTATATTAATCCATGCCATGTATTAGTATAGCAGAGTCTAAACTTGTACAGTTTGTTTACACAAACACATTTTATAACTTTATTGAAGCGTAAAGCAAAAGAACCCTTTTCATTTTTCAATTATGCACATTTTAAGTAAAATGCATACAGTATAATCCTTACCTCAGCTCACACGTTATTTCTTCAGTAAAATACCCAGAATTCAACACTATTCCTATTCCATCATGAGTAGTCTTCTACTTGTGTCATATTATTATCATCACTTGATTCAATAAATTATTCTGCTTATGCAGCAGAGTTATCATAGTCAGGCAGCGCAAGCATAAAATTAACTGAGTTTCGCTTGCCACACACAAACAACCTTGAAATGTTCAAGTTTACTGTAACTGTACTGCATGCTTATTTGAGTGATATTATAAATGTAAAACTCACGATAAGGTGTATATGTATTATAAGGTTACTGTTAATTGGAAAACGTATAAAATTAAGAATTGGTATTGTCATTCGTTATGCTCTACGCTCTACTCTATAAAACTCCAAAATCTTCTCAAAAAGGGCAACTTCTTTCTCATGAAACTTTTATAGTATGAAAGGATTAGGATGTTCACTTCCAGTCAACGTCATGAAAGTCTCAAAAACCTAGTACTCCCTAACAATAAGTAATGAATGCACCTTTTCAGAGAAACGCAACAGTCTGCAACAGTATAATGTGTTCCCCTAATACCGTTCTTCTTAATAGTTTATGAAGAATTCAAAGCACATATAGGTACTTACACACAGCATTTCTTCCGCCTGTATTTTGCTTGCTTCAGCGTCCAGCGGCTGTCAGTCGCCATAAACAAATTTAAGTACATACAATAGGCTCCTTCATTTTTGCTGCCATCATCATCAAAAAATAATTTTATTACTGAAACTTGAAACAGACAACACGCAACCATAAAGGAGGATAAGAATACGAAAATAAAATACCTAGCACATTGGACGTTGGACAGTTCATGACTTGACATTGCATATTATGAAAGATAAATATGGTTACACAATCAATCAGACTGTATTCGAACATTCGATGGTAGTGTTATTCCAATAAAAAAATGTTTCATTCCTCCATCCCAAGCTACAGACGTAGAGAAGAAGAGCATATAACTTTCATCGTCATTATTATCAGAATCATCATCATCAGCATTTAGAATCGCCAACGACCACCACCACACCGAATTCAGCTTTATTATATGCTCTCTATCTATCTCTCTATGCATCTCTCCCAAATTTTTAATGAACATCAACCATACACTCTACTCATCAATCAGCATCATTATTACCACCACCAAAATATATCAGCATAGCATAAATATTAAATATCACCACACCACCACCAAAAAGACATACTACTATTATCAATTCATGAAGTTTCCTTTTCAATGTTTAAACATGTAACATAATATTAATATAATATTCCGCTCCTCCATTACTGATTATTATCACCACTACACTCTCTCTACTTACCTACAACACCAACAACCACCGCTTCCACCACCACCACCACCACTTACTACACTCCTTCCTCCAAGAATTTGGTGCTGCTGCCGCATAGAACCAGAGAGACAGCAGCAGCTCAAAACAACAGTAGTAGTAGAAGCCAGCGCATATAGCGCATCTTTTGTCGCGTAATCCTCTCCTCCTAAATTCAACAACGTATAAACCTACACGACGACATTCGCTCGCTCGCTGCTACTACAACTTATACAGAGCAGCATCCATCCATCCGTCGTCCGTCCGTTTTTATCTTCTTAATGCAGTCTCACACAGCACGCTTTATATTTTCGTGAAAAGAAAGACCCTTCCCTTTTTTTCACTCCAAAAACATTGAATGTCCAGTACTCGTCTAGTCTAGCCTAGCTACCACCACCACCACCACAGTCAGTCAGTCACTTAAAGCGAAAAAAATGCGTTAGGCACATACATATATATATATTCAACTCCACAGCCTGTACTCTATACAACAATGCCACCCCAGCAGCAGCAACACCACCACCACAAGTCCCAGTGTATGCACGCAAGCAAGCTTAAAATATACTCCTTCTTATAACCCGAAAAGAATATTAAGCCACCTTATAAAGCATTTTAATATTTTACATAGAAGCGTACCATAAAGGCTGAGCTTGAGCTGCTCATTCATTCCCCCAACTAAAGTTTCATTTTTGTAATCTTTCACTCCATTCCATACCTTCCATCGTTTTTTTTCCTTCACAACTACTCATATATACATATTCATATATATTATACTACTACACACCAAAAGGAATTTACGGTGGTGGTGGTGTTGCCGTCGATTTTTCATATATACAAGCCGTCGCTGCTGTTGCTGCTGACCAGTATCTCAAAACAGCTCCTGGCAGACTCTTCTTTTATCGCTTCATATTCCCACTGCTCGACGATGCTCCAAACAACAACAACAACAACAACCAGAACAAGTTGTACTTGAAAAACGTGAGTATCCATCATCGTCACATCACAACAAAAATCCCTCAACCAGCAGCAGCAGCAGTAGTAGCAAGCAGCCCGATAACGAAGGAGAGGATTACTTTTCATTATTTGTAGCCAGATATAGATGGACAAATATAGATAGACAAGCTTAAGCAACAACTTCTTCGTTCGAGCTTCCCCTCCTTCTCTTGTAACCCTCCCCATTTTTTTATTCCATCGTCATCATCATCACCATCCCGTCCCGTCGTCGCACCAGCAGCAGCTTCAGCGGCAGAGCAGCGAGTAGCGAGTAGCAGCAAACAACAAACAACAGCCAACCAAAAGTGCTGGCTGAAAAAATCTCACCGAACAAAAGAGGAAAAAAACGGCCTTGCTCTGCTGTTCAGAGAGAGGAGAAGGAGAGGAGAAGTTGCTGTTGTTGTTCAGCAGTGCAGTTCAGTGTTCACTTCTCCAATAATAGTCCATCTTCTTCCACGTATAACAACGTAATAATCAAGTGCGAGAAGAGGAGCGGACGACGGAGCGAGAGCGAGTAGAGTGGTGCGACTCAATACAGGGAAAAATATTTTTTGTATGTTTTTTGTAGTGAGAATATGGTTGTTGTGTAGGGACTGGCAGCGCGTCGCCATTTTGCACTGAAGCTACTCCAAAGATAAAAAGTTGAGTTGTTGCGAAAGAGTGGGATTTTGGGAAGCGTGGAAAGTACTCTTGAATACTGAATATTATTTTTTAGTGCTTTTGTTAGTTTTTGTACGAATTTAAAAAATCGAGTCACTGTTAGCTGCTAAAACATTTTAGTTTGTTGGAGGCGTTGGAGGGAAAGAAGCGTGCGTAGTGAGTAGTGAGAGAAGCAGTTTGATTTATTTGGAGAAATTTTGGTAAGTGTAGAACAAATGTTTAAAATTGATTGCTGTAATTGAGTGTGTGTATAATTGGTGTTTATAACGTTTTGAATGCATTTTTTCCCGTTTACAGTTAAATGTGTTCATAGTGGAGGGGTAACTTCCAAAAGAAAAAAAAAGAAACTGGCAACATTTCGCCATTTTATTAATTCTTCAATAATGGCGACTGCTCAACAGCAGTTTTCCCTCAAGTGGAATAATTACTCGCAACACATAGTCAGCGCTTTGGAGGAGCTACGAGTTGACGATGAGCTTACAGACGTTACTCTCAGCTGTGACGGAAAGAGAATAAAGGCTCACAAAGTTCTCTTATCGGCATGTTCAGTGTTTTTTAAGGACACCTTCAAGGTAAAGAAGTTTAAATTTAAAAAAACAGGAACAGCTAAAGAAATTGATTGAAAGATGTTGCATTTTAAAACTGATTTTTGACAGTAATAATGATAAGGATGAGTCTTTGCCTACGTCTGCGCCAGTAAAGGTACGCTGATGACAATGTTGCGTTTAAATTCAATCATACTTATATGCATATTTGACAAGGTAATTTTGTATAAAAATGCATACATTTTTTTCAAATTTGCAGAAGCGTCCTCAAACATTCCCTTCTCAAGCACCCACCGTTGCGGACTCAGTGCGTCAAGATGCTGAGACTAGGTACATTTTGATACAACACAAAATCATTCCCAAATTACTTGTATTTGAAAAGTGGTGGCGTAGGTTCAATCAAAGTCGAAATCGTAATAATGTTTCTCTATTATGGTGTGGTTTGTTTATATAACTAGACCTCCGACTCCCAAGCGAAAACGTGTAATGGGTTCTACTGGTGGTACCTTTTCTGCATCTGCTCAAAATTCCGAGTTGCCTGGAACAGCTTCTGTGATATCTGCAAGTGGAGCCGCTGTCGCTGGTGCCGGTGCCGGCGGTAGTAATAGTAGTCACCATGCGAGCAATAATAATCCACCACCACCTCCGCTCATTTCTCGAAACAATTCGGATAATTCTGTTGACGGTCTTCCACTTGTTAAATATGAGGATGATCACGACATGGATGATGAGTATGATGATCGAGCTGACGACAATGACAACTCTTATCAGGATAACAATGGAAAGGATGCGATTGGCGGAGAATCTAATTCTTTAGGTATGTTGTCACTATTCTTCAAAAATACGGTAGCATTTTTTTGTTTTATTTTTATATCCTTCTTTTTACAATCTTCTTCGTAGCAAAAGAATTCAATCTCAAACGTCCGCATAAATTATTAGTAGATCAAATGTTTAAAAAGTGTTAGGTAGGCATCATAATGGTCTATACTGAAATGACCCAAAAATAGGCAAAAAAATATTTTCAAGAGAGACAAATATGAAAGACAGGGCATTTAGTTACGGCGTACCTGACAAATGCAAATATAAGAAGGGGCAGCTACTTCAATAAAATAACGTTAAATTACTGGGGTGATTTAGGTCCGTGGCTCATATTTCTGGGGTCTAGCTTAGGCTGCAGAGGCTTATGCATCATTTTAGATCATGGTTTCGTTGTCGCTTTGTATAAGACACGGCGTTTTTGTTTTAGTTTTCTCTTTCTCAAATTCAATGTTTTTGTATTATGTTGTTGTTGTTCTTTGTTGTGATATTGTTCCAAAAAAGCTTGGGTTAGTAACTCAGTTTCCTCTTTCAATATGCAAGGATCCATCACCTCCATTGTTCGTACTTGCACTTCATTATCAACTACTAGTGGAGCTGCAGGAGAGAGACGTCCACGATACATGCAGCCTTCTTCTTCTTCTAACGATCTTGTTGCAGCGGCAGGAGTCGTGGACGCGACGAATGGTCAGTATTAAATTAGCATTCTTCACTTCATCTTTGTCCTATATATTTTCCCTCTTACTTGCTCCTCCTCTTCTATTCTTTTTCCAATAATTTAGTTTAAAGCCCATTTTGTTGTAAAATGCGTTTCGTCTTTGTTTTCCGCTGTTCTTTTAGAAATCATGTGCAACAAAAACTACAACTTTCCCACTTTTGCGTACTTTTCCTCTTTTTATTCTTTTTTTATCCTTTTTGCTGCTTTCTTGAGTCACTAAAACTGCATTTCATGGCATAACGTGTCGGCCATCATCTTTCCATAAAACTGATGAACGATAACTTGTGCTGAGTGGTACGCTGTTGGCTGTTGTCAAGATTGACGTTTGTAAAAATGTTCACCCAGTCCACCAACTATGTGCTGATTGTTATTCGTTGTTCTCTCTCATATCCCCTCGGCATACGGCTTCTGTTAATGTTATTCCGTTGTTGCAATGGCTTGTGATCGTGGAATTTGTCTTGTGTAGTTATTTTTTTAGCAAATTTTCCTTCCAAGTTCAGGAGTTTTGTGGGTTCATATAATATGTAGGTTCCGTACATAATGTTCAATATGTCGTGTTCGCTTCACTGGTTTCCATTATTCCACCTGTGCATTTTAATTGCATCTCATATAGGGTTAACGTTGTTGTTCGTTTTAGAGTTGCCAGTATTGTATAGGTACTAGCTACAGAGCAGTAGGTACATATTTTGTTGGGTAGATCAGTCGTTGAAATCTTGGAGACAACATTTTAAATCGAATCGTGAATCTTTTCTCGATCGTAATTGTTGTTGGTTGTTGTCTGTTCACAATTTTCGAGACTGACTAGGTATGTTTCTTTGATTTTCTCTTTCTGAATAGGTGAGGCTCAGTGGAGCATAACTCAGAGAGGTCATCCGATGCTGGTATGGGGAGGGAACACATTTACATTCAACAGAGGCATGGGCCAGTCCCAGTACTGGCGCTGTACGCGGAAAGGTTGTAGATCTTGGGTGATCAGGCGTGACGAGACACTCGCTCTAACTCGCGGGCACAATCACTAGAACAAAAGATTATTCCTGTAACTGTTGTGCTTCTCACACAATCATCAGAGCATTTAACNCACTAGAACAAAAGATTATTCCTGTAACTGTTGTGCTTCTCACACAATCATCAGAGCATTTAACTATTTGTAGTAAATTTTATACGTTATTATTACCGCTATTCATGATACTAGCAATCGGAACAAGTCATGTTACAATAGGATAGTGAATCATGTGGGTTTCCTGATTTGTACAAATCTCATTTTTCTCTTGTGTATGTTAACCAGTGCAAGATGACATTCAACATTTAGAAGACTGTTGTAATCTTAATCTTATATATTGTTTTTTTACTGCGAACATTTTACAAAGTAGGTTAGCTAAATTTAGAATTTGATTTTAAACAAGGTTAAGCAACGGTGCATACTTTACGTGCATAACTTGCAGATGCTAAGAAAAAAGTATAAACGTTTGTTCTAACTTTCTCTCTATGAATAAAAATATCATCTACCTGTATAAATACACACAGCGGCCATCTGGGCACGGACAACGGGTTTACTTGGTGGGATTCGCGCAGGTGCTTTTGATGATCAGGTGGGAGATTCTGCTGATGACATTGATCTAATTGACACGGCATCCTCTCCCTCCTCTGCTTCCACCACCGCTGCTGCTGCTTACCATCACGCTCTAATAGCCGCAGCGACAGCAAATAACAGTAGCAGTGGGCTGGATTCTGGAGGCGATGAAGACATTAAAGCGCTCATTCTCAACAATCTTCAGATGTCTTCTCCCGGCTCAAGCAGTCAACAACAGCAGGGTTATGTTTGTTCCATTTGTGGTCATGTAAGCAGGTCAGCAGGCGGAAGGTCAAACCATATGCAAACACATAGAGATCCGAAAGTTTGTCCAATTTGTCATCAAACATTCCTTCGACGTGATAATCTTAATCGACATATTAGGGAAAAACATCAGGGCCAGCGGCGGCGCCCTTAAAAGCATACGCTAAGCAATCTATAGTACAAGTCTACAATAATAACATTGAACATATATTTTTCTTCGATTCTTTCAATTGCGAAGATGATAATAATAATAATAATAAGCTACAAACGGAGCACAAAGTTGGATTTCCCCTTTTTGTTTTTTTAGATTATCGTTAAAAATTTTGTTCTTCCCGTAAGTTTTTCTAAAATTTTAGATTGAAAAAATATTAAACATTATACTTACATTCACTTTATTTTTTGTGTTTATTCTCTTATAATTGAGCTATTTCCAGTTCTTTTTTTGTTTGTTTAATTTTTAGTTGAATTATATATAACAACTATTGTAATTTTGGTTCATATTCCATAGTTAAGAAACAGCTAGTTTTAAGTTGGAAAATCCTTATTTTTGTTAAT
>JAHZMT010000283.1:0-11251 GCA_027743785.1 Sinhomidia bicolor
CTTTCCCGGGAAAATTATCTTATACTCAGGACAAAAAAACTCGAATTATAAGCAAAGTATATTATTACATTATTATTCTAGCTAGCGTATCTATTGGTGTGGGGCTAAAATGTGTGCAAAACTGCAAACTATAAAACAGTTCATGTGATGTAATAAATGTAGAAAACCTGATGATACCTGAATTTCCATCCGTTTGAGTAAAACTGTTTCCTGTGTCGTCGTTGTTTGGTATAGGTACTTCACTGTGTCGAGTTTACAACTTTCTCTCCTTTTTTTAGAATACTATACATTATTAGTGGTAGTAGGTAGTAACTTATCAATTTTTTGTGTGCCATTTGTCTGCAACGAGTCTAGTGGTGGTGGAGTGGATAATTTGCATAAGAATTTTTACGTTATAAACTTAACACAGTTTTTTTCCTGATGGTCGATTAGTAGAATAGGGTAAATATTTTTATTCCGTTCTACTCGAAACGAAATGCAACATTGGGACTAAACTTGGAAACAATCTAGCTAGATAAACATAAGCAATGAGAAACCAAAATGATTTTATCGACGAGTTTATAAAAGTTAGAGTGGAGGAAGGATTTTACGAAAAGTATAATGTAATGTCAGGGTTATAATAATTGCTATATATGATGGGCAAAGTAAAAGGTTGCGTTACGTTTAATGCTTATACTATACTACACGACGATGGCCAAAAGCAAAAAATAAAAATAAAATGAATGTTGCTGCTTCAGTGGTAGAGAGATACGAGAATGAACAGAAAAGAATTTATAGATAAACAAAAAATATATACATATATATCTGAACTTATTTTTCAACGTTACAAATCAAATCGGTACAAAAAACAGCAAAAATTAGGGTGATTTTTAAATACATACTACTGTGCTACAATTCTTCAACTATTATACTGATGCAGCTATGTATATTATATAAATAAAATGCATAAAAAGGTGCTAAAAACGTGAAGAAAAAGAAACTTTATTGAGTAATAACAAATTCTATAAACTACGAACTTGTGTAAGTGTAATAACGATGTATACTGTTTGAATAATGAAAATTATTCAATGAAAGCATTTATCTATCTTTAATTATTATATTATGATTCAAAACAAAATATATTTAAAAATTTCATATTGGTACATTATTACAGAAATCAGTGATTTTTAAGTTTTTATAATGGAGACGGTTTATCTGCTGAAATTTATTAAGTACAATTTTATTGATACGTATTCTAATATTTTTTTTCGTTTTGTTAAGTAACAAGTAAAATGGACAATGAAAATGGCAATCCCTTTTTCAAAGTTATATGTGTTATGATATGGTTCTAAGATCTTATCAACATACACCAGCAGCTTGTTTGGTATAGTTGTAGCCTGATATTGTTGCTAAAGATTAGTAAAAAGATATATACAAATTCAATTAGTCATCATCATCAACACCACCACATCTCAATAAGTGGAAGTGCAAATATTATTGCAAACTTAAACCTATATGGTTTTTAATCGTGTCATTTATTACTGCTATTGTTGTTATAATATTATGAGCACAGTACACTAACTACAACTTTATTTGGATAGTTTTATGCATTGTTTGTTTAGTCATGTTATACATTTTAATATTACTATTATTTGTTTGAAAAATTCTGAACAATGGTATGAAATAAAATGCTGAAATAAATTATTATATACATATGTGACAGTTTTGATTATTTATCATTCATTGCAAAACAGATCATAAATAAGGGGACAAAGCTTTTATACCGAAATATTTTGTAAACTATTTCGGCATATTATTATTTTATATTTGCATAAGCCTTTTTTGCAAACTGGAACAGGACCTGTTTGAAGGAATTTATGACTCATGTGACATTAGTGGAATATACTAGCTGGAAAAACATGAAAATGTAACAAGATAGATTGTGATTCCCGTTGTGCTTCACATCTCATATTTTTGTAGAATCATGTAGCATCTCCGTGATTTCCGTACTCAAAGTTCAGACGAGCAAAACATTATTTTGTATTAATGCATTTAAAACGTGTTTATATTTTCAATTCACACATACCTATCTAAATCAAAATCAGATTACTTACTAGCGTCACTAGAAAAATAGCAAACTAGACAAGCGTGTGTGTGTGTGTTTAGCTTGGTTGGTACATCGACAAGAATCAAACTGACTTGTTACGTCATCAAACCATTGAATACTTGTTCCAGAGGTCTGAATCAGGATTCAGGTTGACGATGACTAATACTCACACTCACAGTCAGATTTCTTGCTCAACTTGACTCAGACAAGTGGGTGCTTCACAAGTTTATTAATGTTTTTTCATGCGCCCAAATCTGGTCATAATTATTTTGACGAGGGTTGGCTTTTTATGCTTTCAAATAATGAAACATGAAAATATGTTTTTCGGATTTGAAACGACCGTGTAAAATTATTTTACATTTTAACGCTTATAATTCACTAGTATAGTAATACATGGGTATGTAATAATAAAATTAGGGATGCTTTACTGCGAATTCACTTGCACTTTCCTACGTTTCCACGTACATAACCTGTCATTGGTCGTTGCATACAACCGCTCGGCTGCTCTCACTAATTTAAATATAAAAGCATGAGGTTTTTAATTGCATTACTAGAGGATGGGAAAAACATAAAAAATGTCAAATTTTAATTTGGTTGCATTTTGGAGTTCCCCAAAATTTGCCATTATTAGTATTGGATTACCCACTATGATTAACCTACTTCCTTCTGTTTACATTTGCATGCACGAAAAATACATAATCCTGACCGCAGTGCAGAGGCTCGTATAAGGCTGACATCGTCGGTGTGATTGAAAAATAATAATAACGTAGGTCATACGCAAGAGTGATACTCGGTTTACAAATCGGAAACATAAATCTAAGAACGGAAATACCTAACCAAAAAATGTGGCTTCCGGTGGAAATATTTTATACGCCTAATTGTCTTTATTACGTAAATGTATACCATTTTGGTTGTCGCGACTTACGCATGGCTTCCAATATCATAAATAAATACTAGCAGCTATACATGAATTCATTAGATTATGAGTTATGCAAGCCGGTGCCGTTATCGCTATCAATTTCATGGAACTTTGCAAATATGTCTTGTTGCCGATATGAATCATGTTAATTTAATCTCGTTTCACTGTCTTCCGTGCCGTGTCTTTATAAAGTTTGAGAAGCGCATTTTAAAGCGATGCGTGTTCCAAATTAGGCTTAAATACGGTGTAACGTTCGTTTTCTTCGTATGATGTGCAATAATGTATTATAAGTTAGTGCAATGGCTTAACTGATTTCAAGATTAAACTATACCAGTCAATAACTTCAGTTTTCATTAAAATGAAGAGGTCATCATGTAATAGATCGCTAGAATTTTATTTACGTAGTTAGGTATTTGCGAAATGTTGCTTCTTACAACTTGTCTTCCTTCTAGTTTACATGTCCGTTCCGTATGGCTTGCTTTTTGCTATCTTCCTGCTCATAATTTGTATTTATTAATAACCCATCGAATATGATTCAAAGTCAACATGTTTCATTTTTTTAATTGAACGAATAATTACTGTTTGACGACTTTCGAGATGTTTTATTTTAATTTGGTCACATGCAAACGTTCATAAATTTTGCTTATTGACGCAAACAAACTGAAGTTCACAGAGTGGAGTATTAAACACATTATCATTAGTCATTTAGAAACTTGTACGGTGGTTGGCACTATTTCTTTTAGCTGGAGTGCCAAACTCCGACAGTGAACTTGCCTACTGGTGACAAATTCTGCAACTGTTCGTTCATTGGCCACAAAAATGTGGCCAAAATGTTGAAGTGCCACTAGTGGAAATTGTCGCTGTAGAAGTGTGGTACTCAAGTTCAAAGAATTAGTATCGAGCACTGTATTTGTATTTGTATTTGTGGCATGAGGTAATCAATAAATTGTATCCTAAACAATAGGTGCAATTGCAATATACCAGTTTAACGACAAGTTTGCTTGCCGCCGTCGTCAGTTTAGCCCTCTGCTTGTTCTCGTGGCCGCCTTTTTTTATCTTATCTTGTTTTTGTTAGTCTATTATTTGGTAGATATATTTACGATAGCAGTTTGCTTTGATGAATCAATATCTTAAAGTTTTCAACTGTCATACCAAGTAGGTATAATGCCTTTTGCCAAGATTACTAACCGTAGTCGTGCAAGACAATTTTTTATTGCTTAAATCAAACTGGATAGGTTTTGCATTTTACAGATTTTACTGTGCGTAGCGTCACATCTCTTTAAACTCCACCCATTCTCTGTTTTGCAGAATGACATCACGACGACATGAAGCATAGTTTGTGCAGGAAGCAGGACTACATAACGCTTAGTTTCATTGTTTGACATTGCTTTACTTGCTTACAGTACTCTTTACAACCGCTTTTGTGTATTGATATTTGTAAGTCAACTTACTGTATTTATACTTACTCACTAAAAAGTAATATTCGCCGAAATCAAGGTTTTCATTTGTTTTATGTAACTGAATCATGATGGACACGTATTTATTATTACTATTTTTCCAGTAATATAGATCTTATATTAATAAGTGTCTTCGACACTTATTAAAATCACGATGTCTGTCTGTCTGTTCCCAGAATATCTCGAGAACGGTTTCGAATTTTCAAGCTCTGTTTTTTGCAATGAATAGCCAGTAACGAAGGGACCTGAACCTCCTATTTTGAAACATATCACCTAACTGTAACGATTCGAAACTTTCGAAATTTCTAAAATTTTATATGGCAGCATATGTCATGTGACATATCATTCGAAAGCTTGGTTCATGTTGAGTCGTTTAGCACTAACGTTTTGAAATATTACTAAACAGTTTCAACGGTATGACGATTTTAGTTAAGTTCATTACGTAAATTTTTAGATTAAATACTAACAGAGTCAATATCAGTAATGTCGTAACTTCGACACTTTGCTACGTGTTGGCGTTGCCGGGTTTATTGTGACTAAATACATGAACGAGCATACTCGCATTGAGTAGATTAACCCTCGTCGTCCGATGGTTCAAATTTTGAATTTCTTATGTTCTTAAACAATTCCTGTGGTAATAATAGAAACCCAGCTTAGTATAATTTTTTAGGTTTAACTATAACCGGCAAAAACTTACAGTTTTAATGAATTCAATTTGAAATTTTAATGAAGCTATACGTATTACGATTTTTTTGCATTCCTGGTGACGTCGCATTCCGACATGCTAGTTTTGAACACCATGTGATTAGGGTGTAATAATAAATTTCAAATTTATGAAACAATTATCAACCAACCTAAAGGTAACTGATACGAAATTCTAAAAGGAAAAATTGCAAATTAGAGTACATTCTTAAAACAATAAATAAAATAGCTATATACTTCTGTTGTACTTTATATTTTGACAAATATGCATTTATTTTCTATAGAAAAGAGTGAATACACATCAATCTTTTTTATTTCAATGTGATAGAATACACCTACCTACATATATAGTTACCTATTAAGTATATATTTACTTCTCATGGAAAGTAATTATTTTCCGTTAAAAGAAGCACCGCTGTTCTAACAGTAATTATTCTTGACATTAAGAAAAATTTCCTCCAAGAAAATTTTGAATTTTTTTCATAGTTATTATTATTACCAATTATCATGAAATATATTATTTACATACGCTATTCCNGACATTAAGAAAAATTTCCTCCAAGAAAATTTTGAATTTTTTTCATAGTTATTATTATTACCAATTATCATGAAATATATTATTTACATACGCTATTCCTCAAATCGTTAATTACCACGCTTTCCAACAAAGTTCTACAGTTCCCCACAAATATGAAAATAAAACGATTTCCATAAGTTCTATCATCGTAAACTACTTGTCAGGGTATCCATACATACATAAGACATTCCATCCTGCTGAAATTAAGTTAAGTCATTTTGTCTACCAAAAAAGAACTGACTCAACAATTGGTGCTCGCTGTCTGTCCACCTGGTCTTGACTAGGCAGACAGGCAATCAATACTATTGATGGCATCATGTCTTCTGGCCCGTCCCGTCTACTCCTTTTCATGACGATAAATAAATAACATGACATTTAGAATTCGCCCGTCTTCATTTATTTCTACTGTTGCACGTCGCCCCATTCCAAGTTAATCAAGAGGAATGACAAAAATTACAGTCAAGAAGAGACAGCAGTATCAAGTCAAATGACTTGTGTGCTTATCCAAATTGTAAAGAGCAAGAAATGTAGGTCAAAAATCATTCTTTGACTTTTCGTTAGTGTTTCAACATATTTTGGAAGGGTTTCCCTAAATTTTCTTTGGCAACAATAACTTACCTACTTGACGTTTTTGTTTTCAAAGCATTTTGTCTGAAATTATGCCCCGTCATCGTAATAGTCCACTTTTTATTTATTGCATGCATACAAGTAATCCAATTGACAAGTATTGAGAAATATTCATGTATACTGAAATCATAATATTGTGACTATAGATATTGTTATAGATATAAATAATATTAAGTAGCCAAAGGTATTAAGCTACTTTATTGAGAAATGTTTGCGTCTGTCCGTTTGTCTATCTGTCAGCACGATAGCTCCACAGCAATTACAGCTATTCAAAGTCTATTTGCAACAAATAAATTGCTCATCCCAAGCAGCAGTCTATGAACTATTTTGAAACAAGGGCTTATCTAGAATTTACTTGTCAATTATCTTCATAATTATCTTTACTTTTACTACATCCCTACATTATGATTGTCCTGCTTATTACGTTAAATTTTCATGAAAATAGTTGCCTATATATACAGTAATATGTTTTCCTATTTATCTCCACAAAATGAGCTAAAAACCTGCGCTGCATATTCACAATAAACGCTTTAGAGCAGATATGCTGTGTTCAAGTGTCTTCAATTCTTTATAGTTAGCATTAAGTTCTTCGCAGACATTTAAGCAGACCCTTTTTTGAATAGTCATGTTAGAGGTTTGGCATTGCGATGTGATGATGAGGTATATACTTTAGTACAATGACTGAAGTATGTTGACTTACATCATTAAATATTGTAATTTAATTATAAAGGCTTGACGTTTGTCAAAGTTTTACATGCTCAATATTTGCATTATAACATAATATGTGATGGTTAATTAAAAATAAATTATTTTCATTTTATGACAGCATTTTGTTTTATTATAAAGTAAAGTTACTAAGATAATTACCACAATTGAGCAATTATATACCAGTAATTTTAAAGGAAGGATTTAATTTTAGGGAAGAAAAATATTGATGTTGTAGTCTGCAACTATAATTAAAGGTTTTATATAGCTTTGACGCCTACAATTAAAATTTCTGACTTGAATACAACTTGTTCTACATACAGGTGCCCAATGGGTCATAATTGGTAATGTATGTAATGAAGTTAGAAAGTATGTATATAGCTAAGTATAATTAGGCAATTATTCAAAAAAATAAATTTTCTGGTAAAATTCAAGCACTTTATAAAATCATTCACAAATCTTCCTTTCTCCAGCACTACTACTACTTACCATACACCGGCTCCTCTTACTTACATTGTACACGTGCACAGCACAACAACCAACTCCTCATCCTCATATTATTATCATCACCATCTTCACCAGTGCTCATTTTCCTTTCTCTTTTTTCCCTGATAAAAGATAAGCTTGTTATTATTATTAACATCATTACCAAATATTTATTATTTTTTATTGCCCCTGTTTACTTCCTTCTCATTTATCCCTCGTCGTCGTTTTCTTCTTATCATCAACATGATCACGATCAGTACTAAAAAAACTGTACAAGTTTCTTGTTGGCCTTTTCTCTCTCTCCCTCTCTCTCTCCTCGTGACTTGTTACCGTGCACGAATTTACCATATTTCAAATTTTATTACATGTGTTTTGCTCATGTGCTTTATTTTCTTCTTTCGTCCGATGAAGTTTTTTTTTCTTCATGTAGTAGCTTTACATCAACCATCCATGTATGTATGTATGTATGTATACAACATACCATGTTTAAATTGTACTCTTGGGAACATTTTATGACGACTTTTAATGGAATATATGACGATGCTATATATTATTACATCTGTTTGAAGAGGGCATGCACAGTGCACACACACACGGTGTATATCAATGAATGAAGTACTTGGTGTACTACTACACTACTACTACTACTACAACAACAAGCCTTTCTGCTCTTCTGCTGCTGCTGCAGCTACTACCAACTTTATGTTTTTGTTTGTACGTTTTTAATGTCGTCGTTAACACGTTAATTGCATAACATCATCATATTCTCGTAAATATTGATTGATAGAAGAGATACGAAAGTGGCCATTATGTTCCACCTAAAGAGTTATGAGACTACAACATTTTATGCTTTCTTTCGCTTCGTTCGTTTGTCAACCAAGTATGTACTTCAACAACTGCTGGATAACCATGGCAAATAATATACATAACGTACATGGTAACGTACATGGCGCTGCTTCCTTTCTATCTAAGCAATGCAGAATGTACACCGTTGCGAAAAAAAATGTAATATTTTTTTAGGATTTTTTTCTACTTAAAATTATTCCGTCTATTCACATACGTATATATAGCAGCAGCAATACAAGTTTATCAATGAGTTGAACGAATTACTCGTAAAAATATACAACTTTTTTTCTCGCTTCAATAGTTTCCACAGAAATGGCTTACCAACCTCAATTTGATGATAACCACATATATTACAACGATGATGATGATGATGACATACCATACCTTACCAAATTAGGTGGTGTGGGAGAAGTGTGTGTATGTATATAGGAGCATCATATTTGGTCTTCTTTTTTCTGGATAACTTTTTTCCCCGTTGTTGCTGCACGTTGCATTTTCTCGCTGCTTATAATACATACACTTGTTTAACTTGAGAAAGTTGATTACGTGTAGTCCATGTGTAAATGTGTGTCTGTGTCTGGGAAAGATACTTTTGGTTGGCCAGTTTCGCCCGTTTTATATATTTTTTATTTTTTTGCTGGCTGTTTCTTTCGTTTCTTCTTTTCTCTTCCTTTTCCTGCGTGTGTTAAAGTCAACTTTGGCATGGAGCATTTTTGCATTCACTCTGCATCCGTATAAGGATTTATGACGCGCCAAGCCAAGAAAAGCAAAACCGACAGTTAGATGGGTGATGTTGCATGTCTTATTACTATGGTTTCTTGTGTAACACAAGTAAGCAAGTAAGTAGGTAGTACCTAATTCAATCCCCGGATATATTACAAGTATATCTATACCACACTTGCGAGTGTGTATATATTTATGCTGTCTATATATTTCCGACGCAGAGTTCAAAGCAATCCACATCATGCATGGCAATGCCATACAACGTGTTAAATGGAATCGCTGATTTTTTTTTCCTTTTTGTAAGTTGGAAGAGAAATTGCTGAAAATACTTTAACAAACAGGAAGCCACACACACACACACATACTCACTGCTCACTCAGGATGAGTTGGCATGACACTAGCTGTATAGTTAGGTATATTCCTTCACACATGCATTTTTTTCCAGAAAGTCTAGGAAAGAAACGTGTTGCGGTTTATTGAATTTCATTTCATTGCCCGTCGTGTGAATGAATGAATATATAAAAGTAAAAAGTGAAATTTTTTTCTATATCTCTACGAAATATGTATACTCGTGCTCAATAAGTACGTAACATCAAAAAAATGTATAGGCAATGTAGTATAGTGGCACTGCAGTGTGATCGACCAAGTAGTTGAGTGAATGCTAATGAGTATAAGAAGTAGACGAGTGGTAGTAGTAGTAGTCGTCGTCGATGGAACATATTTCTGTAAAGGAGCCACTTCACTGTTTGAATTGAAAAGTGGATTTGAAAGTTGAAATGCTCTTATGTGCCTTTATATTATTATTACCTATGTGTATATGCGTGGGACGGATTGGAATGGGTACTACTACTACTATGTACTTCGGCGTGTCTGCTGCTGCTGCCGCCGCCGTCGTCGTTCTAGTTACATAGTTCAGTGAGAAACGCAGCTGGAATGCAGTATTTTCAACTAAATCGGTAGTTTGGCAGACAGATTCAGGTTTTCGTTAAGATTCAGTTTAGAACATGTAAAGAGAGAGAGAGAGGGAAAGAAAGAAAGGAAAGGGAATATTCTCGTTTCGTTTCATGTCTGCTTAATTAAGGATCATGCGATGAAATCTGAATTGTACATAAATCTTATTACGTGACTGCTACTTTTGCTACTGCTGCTGCTGCAGACATGAAGAGGAGAGAAATTAGACTTTTTCAAATGAATGAGTAATTGAAGGAAGTGAAAGAAAAGTTTTTTTTCGCAAAGTCAACCAAACACTCACGAGGAATAACTCGTGGGAGAAAGCAATTACTAATAATATGTGCTGGTGGTATAGACGGGTAGGTCAAATAAAAACTACATACCTATTTTGATGGGGAAGTCAAACTGAATCTGACAAATTCTCTCTCGTTCACTCTCTCTGGAGAGTGCCTTGACCTTTTGCAGCATGAAATGATGATGATGTGTTTCTAATATCGGGCACGCACATATGGGCTGATGTTATGTGCTTGTTGTATATATTACATGCATACCATAGTATGAAGTACATATATACAAACGACATATATTCACGTTCCGCGTTTGATCTCCTGTTTTTGGCTTCTTCTTTGGGCGTGTAACTTTATTTGACATTTGACTGACATATTATATGAGACTGACAGACTGTTTGTTTCTTCAGTTCCCGACTATACTGCTACTGCAGTGATGTGTGCTTCTAAAGCAGGTTTGATTTTTGTAGTCAAAGAAGTTGGCACACAGGTATGTAGTTATGTGCTCCGCATTATTCACCACCTCAGAATTGAATGCAATGGTACAAAGTGTGTTTGATGGTTATCGTTTTATAATGTTCTACAGAGATATGTTATGTAAGTATTTTAATTAGAATTGCAACGATAAACATAGCAATCAACTATCTGTATTTGACATGAACTCGAGATTTGGAAAAACATCTTTAGCTTTAATTTCAATTTTGTTATATTGCATATTAATTTCTGCAAAATGAGGAAATCTTTTCATATGCGACATAACCTCTTTGCAATTTCATTTTTGTGCCGTTGAAATTAGCGTAAACCTGTGTGACCCAATTAAAGCAAATTCTAAATTTTTGTAACCGCATGCAATAATTTTTTTCTATTTGCAAGCTTGATTTTTAG
>JAHZMT010000284.1:0-27458 GCA_027743785.1 Sinhomidia bicolor
GAGTGTGACTTTATGCATGTTTCAGACTGTCCTGAAGTAAAACTTCTAGTAATAGTAATAATAATAGTAATAACAGACCTCACAGAAAACTGGTTTCTTGCTATATACATTAACTAACTGGATAATAACGATTTTTCAATAAAAGTTTACTTCTCGAGATTTTGCACAGCCATTATAACCTGTGGCAAACATTTTTTGAAAGAGTTGTAGGGTATGGGATAACTCTTGTAAAATACGCCATTGTAATATATAGTCAAATAAAACACTATTTTATGTCATCACAGACCTTCATTTTCTTGCTAACAGCTAATTTTAAGTACTTGATAGTTGAATATATACATATCTCGCAGCATTTTATACAAACTGTTATCTAAATGCATGAAAGTTTACTGAATACTCTCCACCTACCTTCATTGTACAATATTCTTCATGTGAACAGCAGAAGCAGCAACAGCGGCACAGGAATTGACTGCATTTATTGTACAATGTCTACAACCACATACGGCTGCTATCTTATTGTCACAAGCATATACATACATGTACGTACATCTTATATATTTTTAATAATATACCAGATTGAGTCATTCAGGTTTCGCTGTAGCATGTTTTTGAACGTAGATAAATGATGCAGCATTATGGGGGTTTTATGGCTTAGCCTCAAACTGTTCAGTTATCTTGAAAATATCAGATAGGAAATGGAACATCCACCGAGAGAAATTTTTCTTAAAGCCCAAATTATATTACGCTTTGCTCTTATTGCATGGACGAGCAGAGTGTACAGTGTAGTAACTAGAACAAAAGAAATAGGCTGGATATGATATTGCTATATACTATTACTATTATTATTATGGAGAAAGTAGCATTTGGCCTGAATGCACATAAAAAAAGAAGAGAGAAAAAATATCATCGTCCGACCGACTTTAAGACTTTTACCGTCTTTCTTTTCTAAACCTTTACTATGTGCGATGTATGTACATTGTATCTATATACGCGTCAGAGATAGTGAAAGAAAGTACATGCATAAGCGTACCAATAAAAGTAGAGGAAAAAAACTTGAGTAAACCACACGACAGCGTCTACAACAACGCCCTGTATACAACAGCAGCATTGTAACTCTATACTGTATACTACCTCAACAGCAGAGCAACACAGCATCCGTTTTCTGCATTTCTTGTTCGAAAGGGGAAACGAAACAGTCTTCTTATATCACCATCGTCATCATCGTCATCATCATCATCACCGAGAAAAAGTTTGTTACATTGTTTTCAGTCGTCGTAACTTGCATTTAGCTGGAGATAGAATTAGAGAAGATGACGATGGTCTGTATATGGCAGTATAGCGCAACTACAAGCACTACTACTGCTATTGCCATCATATTTCTATGAAAATTACATTTAGTTATTACACGACACAAAATACACAGAAGAAGGAGCCTTATCGATGATGGCAATTTTCCTTAGAAAAGTTATTTCCCTTCTGTGGTATTGCATTAGAGAGTAATTTTACGAAACTTTTGATTGTGTAGAATCTGCGCTCCTTGTCCTCTTGCGATAATGTGTGTGGTTGTGTGGTTCTTTGCTTCTCTCTCTCTCTCAGTTTTTAGATTCACAACATAAGTACCTTAAAGTAAATCCTGGTGAAGAGGATAGCACGTCCTTGGTGTCTACCTAGTACATATTTGAGTTTGCATTATAGCGATGAGATTGGGTAAAAAAGAATTTCGGAGAATGTTAGAAAGTAATGTTTTGCTCTATTATTTTCTACTCGTAAACTACATGTTATATACGATTGATATGAGTGATTGAAGAACCTCATGCCGAGTACATAGTATACATGTTTCTCACAGCAGTAATGCATTAATTCCTGTTGGGTTGGGCTGTGTTAATGCAACTGTAACAAAGATAAAAGACACGTGTTGTGTGGCTATTTGGAATATTATCGCTGTTTAGTAAACCTTATCAAAGTTTTTCCTTGAAAGAAAATTGCACTATGTATTTTACTGTGACTATATGACCAGAGTACAGAACCAACAATTTATCGCTACAAAAGTAAAATAAAAACGTAGAATGATAAAGCTTGTTTGCACTTGTGATTATTATCGACACACTCATGCTATTTGGTAGAGAAAGTTAACGTAAACGAACCTGACATAAAAATGTTTGTTTCATCAACTGTCAATAATGTTCTGGTTTTTATATTTTTGTCAAAAGAATTGGCTTGCCAGTTAATTGTATCAAGACGTGTGCATTGTTTATCGTTCTGCCTTTCTTTGTTTGTTCGATAATTTAGATTGTTTAATTAAAGGGCGAGGTTCAATTAGCACATTATGGCGCCTCGGTGCGCGTTCATCTGTTTAAATAGTTTGCGGTTGTGGCTGGCTGGTGGGGATATTAAGAAATGTTGAAGAAGAAGTTAAATGCTTTTATGTAGTATATTGGCATTGGGACTTTTTCTCTTTTTTATTGACTATACACAAATGCTCATTACATTACTTGTTGTGCAGAGAAAGTATTTTGAGTGGCTGGCTGGTGGGGATATTAAGAAATGTTGAAGAAGAAGTAAAATGCTTTTATGTAGTATATTGGCATTGGGACTTTTTCTCTTTTTTATTGACTATACACAAATGCTCATTACATTACTTGTTGTGCAGAGAAAGTATTTTGCTATGAGTCTGCTCAATAATAAATAGAATTAGTTTATGCTTTCATTTGCCTTGAAACAACCATTTGGTAGAACCAAATAATCCGTATAAAGTTATCAAATTACAAATAGAATCGAAAAATAAACAGATTACACAACATTGAACGGGTATTTCAAAAGTTTTTCTGTTCAGTAAAGTAAATAAAAAAATAGGTACGTTCACTTTTTTGCTACTGGCTAGAAATGACGATTATGCAAACCAAATCAGGTCGAATAGCCATTTCAATTTTTTTTCTTGGCTGTTTAGTCTGTATCAAAACTTTAACAAAATATTACTGAAACTTTCATTCAGCTCAGCAGTAATACTACTCGTATCTCTCTCTTCCATTCACCAAACAAACTAGATAGTTACGCCACTACTACTGCAAAACTTTCTAAGGAATTTTTTTCGTTGCTTTTAAATTGGATGTAAATACGGAGCCAAACTACATTTTATCGCTGTGCAAAACTTTTAATTCCACAATGTTCCCTTTTTACTACAGTAATTGCATTCTTTCAGCTGCAGATAAAACGTACTTTTTTGCTGCTTGCATGCTTTTATCTGAGAACTGTTTGTTGCATTTGCTGCATTACTTGTATTATTACACAATAAGTATGTACGTAGACTGCGTTGGAGTTGGAGAGAGCTCCATTCACAACAACGATAAAATCTTATCTCTTATTCAAAGCATTTCTTTTGTAACAAGCCAGCGTTTGAATATTTAATTTTATGCTACAAGTTGAAACGGAAGCTACAAGTTTTCTGAGAAAACAAAATCATTATTATGAAACATTTTTCAAACTTTTAAAATTAAATGTATATCTACTTGTATACATAAACTCATTGCATAAAAATCAGATCTGACTCGAATATCTGTACATGAATCAAATTAGATGTGAAAAAATCTCTGAATTAAATTTTTTAAATGTTTGTCATAATATCTAACAATAAGCAAAGCAATAACCAAAATATTATGTATGGTTTTCATCAGTTTTTTTTCTACATTATGCTTATATCACTCTCGTCAAACGATATATTATTAAGTGTACAAAAATACTTTAACCAATTTCTTCATTTCCAATGCTTCCTGTTCTACCCGTCCACCCATCCCGTTGTATTTTTTTGGTACAAAAAAAGAAGAAAACTTGGCAATGAAATCTAAAATCAGAGACAGTTTTCGCGATATTGCCAAAAGGAAGAGTGAAAGAATGAAAAAGCTCATCGTCTATCTTTGAAAAGAAGAAGAAAAAAAAACTTTCCTTTTTGTTAAAAAAAAGAATGAAAAATGTTGTTGAATGTGACAGATTGCATTGTTTGGTCAAAGAAGGCATTGTTCGGAAAGGGTATTTCAATCTGTTTTCTCAGTGACATTCACTTTTCTTCAATGAAAGTTTTACCTAATAAATCACTTTGTTTGCTTGGTTGCAAGTTTATATACTATTACTGCTACCACCAAGACGAGACACTTTGTATAAAATCAGCTTTCTAAAATATACAGTAGTATTTTTTTAAATAGTGCATATACCTAGTATATAATACCCGCTATTATTATTATTACTTCTACACAAAGTGCTTTTATTCGCTCGTGTCAAAGCACTCATTTAAGTATATTATTATTTGCGAAAGGATTCTTATCTGCCAGCCAACAAATGAGGAAGAAGAGAAAAGAGAGCTACAAAAAATAGACAAACAGCAGCAGCAGCATGGCAAAGTTTCTTTCTTCATTCAATGTAATATGTTGGTATATATAGGCACCGTTCACCATTCTTTTCACTTTCTTTCCTTTTCGACAAACTTTATACGCAACGCACAAGAAGCGTTTCTGTTTTCTTCTTCTTTTACTATTTTCTATCATCATTCTTTTTTGAAGCGCTGGAATGGTAAAATACTTCCTGGCTTCTTTCAACCTTCACCATACCACCAGCATAGCAGCAGCATACAACACACACACACTAGCAAACGTTTCAGAGTACTCTCAGTAGTAGTGTTAGTGTTTGTTGGAATTGGAATAGAATGTGGGTGGTACTACTTAGCAGAGTTGCAGTTGAATGGAAACTGGAAAATGAAAGTTTGTGAAAGAAAAGAAAGTAAAAGTAGTAGTAGTGGAGCAGGCAAGGGTGTCCCTGGAGCCTTATATATGAATGAATGAAAGAAAGTAACTAGCAGAGAAGCAGAGCAAGAAGGAGGGCAACGACTGGCGTCTGGAGTGTTAGTGTACTTTTTTTGGGCTAGCAGCAGCACTAATATAATATCCTTGTCACTTTTTCAAAATGACGTTTGGCCTGAAAAGGGAACCGTGCACGAAGCAGTAGGAAAGGCAGGAATTTTCGTGATGTGTGGAGTGGAAAGCGGTTGGTTTTTTGAGAAGGTGAAACGATGGGATGGGGATGGAATGTAGAAGCTTTAGATGGTGGAGTATGATAGGTAGGTACAGAAAGATATAAAAAATAGTTCATAGTTCATATTCCTATATAATATGAAACTTTAATCAGGAAAACCACAATTTATGTGCAAATATGGTACGGATAAGGGCTACTACAGAGTGTGAAAAACCTATTATTAAAGTAACTAATGCATTTGAATTTCTTTTTTTTTGTTTTTTAACAGATGCATCATCACAAGTTGTTACCCAGTTTTAAGCTGGCCGTCACCACCTGTGCGAATCAGCATCATCGTGTACACATGCCAAACTACAGAGTAGTTTTACTGATATTAGGTAAGAGAGCTGTAAAAAACTATAAATAAATGAACAGACGTAAAGTAAATTGTTCGTTTAACAACAAATAAATGGACGTTGAAAAAAGTTTTTTGCAAAAGTTTAAGCGAAACAATTTGTACGCAATTTTCTTCGTTTTTCTGGGGGAAAGATGTGCCGCGAAGAAAAAGGAAAATAGCGAAAGAGCTGCTTTGGTGCGCGGTGGCTCAAATGAACATGTCAAGAAGACTTTCCNTGCGCGGTGGCTCAAATGAACATGTCAAGAAGACTTTCCCAGTGTAGCACTCCACATAATTAAGGTGACACTCTTTTTTCTCTTTCCGTAGGTGTATGGGCATCAACATTCCCCACGGGAGCAATCCTTACAGAATCCCCATTAAATCCGCATGTTAATCCAACCCCATTTCCCTCACTGACGACAACAAAGAGTAGTAGTAGTAGCAGCAGCAGCAGAAGAAGTAGCATCGGCAGCCAAAGGTTTTCAACAGGAGTGTCGTTGTCAGCAGATCAGTATGAGATTGCTACTTTTGGTCCAACATACTACACCGCCTCACATGAGACTAAAGGAACAGACGAGCTTGGATCAACCAGGTTTAACGGGGAAACAAATAAGAGTTATAATAATGTTGGTGCTGATTATTACAAACAACAAGACTCATTCTTTCCTTCCTCTTACAAAACCTCACAACATCAACATCCGACATCACTATTTTCACCTAGAACACCTAGTAGACTAATAACGTCACGACAGTCTACTACAAAGCCTTATCATCAACAAGATCCTCTCCATTTAAATGGACGATTTTCTCCTCTCGCAGGAAGAGGCGGAAGAATAGCAGAGGCACTTCCACCACCTCTTGTTACAATCGAAGATGGAGCGTCACTGGATTTTGTAGAGATCTCAACAACGACGTCGCCACCTTACACAAGATTACCTAGTTTCTCCTTTCCAGTAGTCGGATCACAAGTTACACCATTACGACCACCACCACCTGGAGGTACAAGTGAATTTATTAACATTCCTGTTCTTCTTCCACAAGACTCATCTGGATCATCGCGTTACTCTTCTCATTTCCTTCGATCACCGTCATCATCATCATCAACTAGAGCAGGAACAGCAAAGCGATCAGTGGGAAAGATACCATCATCATCATCAGCACCGTCAGTAGTTACAACGGAAAAAGAACAAAGCTTGTCAATAACAAGATTTCCTGACAAACCACTATTCACAACGGCTTCCTCATCTTTACCAATTTCTACTTCTCCCACTTCAACAGTAGCAGGAACAGCCTCGACCGACGCCATTTCTGACGGAGGATCAACAACGGAAGGGAAACAATCAAATATCAATTTACTTCGCAAATTATGGGCGAGTACTGGATCAGGGAAACTCAATTTAACAGATGAGCATCGATCCCTACTCCGAATTGAATCAGAGTCTGCCACTCCTCCTGTTGTAAGAACACTGGTGCTATCCTCATCATCACCATCATCGCCGCTACCACCGGTAGAAGAAACTTCAATAGCACTTGCACCATTATTAGAAAGTTCAGAAGAAAAGGGGAAGAAGCAACAACAAGAGCATCAAAATCAAATTCAACTTACCACACCAGATAGACTCATAAGCACTTCTGAGAGTTTACCAATGTACCCTGCTACTTTGGGTGAGAATGTCCCTGCTGTAAGCAGTTCTTTGCACGCTGCTGGAGTTTCTTTCAATAAACTGCCTGTTGTTGATGCAATTCAAAATGATGAGCAGCATCGAGGTGATCACGATGATGATGATGATGGAAACAAGAGAAAAGAAGAGGCAGGCAAAAGAAATGATAATGGTGAGAAGAAAAGTCTTTCCAAAAAGTCTTGGTTGAGTAGCAGCAGCACATCATTGTCAAGCACAACAATAAAACCAACACAAGCAGGAGCACCATTATTATCATCATCGTCTCTTTCTTTTCCTCCCTTTGACATGACATCATTACATTCTTCTCCCAGTCAACCCAACTCAATAATATTCTCTGCTGTCACTTCGACAAGTAGTGCTGCTGTTGGTGAACAAGATCATGTCAAAGAAAGTGAATCCAATCAACAAGCACCATTGCCTTCAGTTGTAGTAACTACATCAAATTTTTCCTCTTCTCTGCCACTGAGTTCAGACGTAAGCTCAAATTTTTCTGGGAACGAACAAGTTCCATCTCTGGAGAATAAGCTAGTAGAGAAAAAAGACAGGGAGGAGGAAGAAGCGACGGTGGTGACAACAAAATTAGCTTTTCCTTTCGTCGATAACGCAGTAGGAAAAAGTGAAAGCGCCAAGGAGAATCTAATCAAGTTGAAGGAGCCGTTGTCAGAATCATCGTCGTCGTCGTCGTTCTCGTCCTCGTCAACAGCCCAATTTGAGTTGGCAGCTGAAAAAGGCAGTCAGAAAGTGGAGCTACCTCCACCAAAACAAGAACATCATCTCATGCTTTATCCAGAATGGTTGTCTTCAGGAGGAGTCTATCCTGACGATGATACCAGTGCTCAAGCATCATCTTCACTGGGAGCATTGGCCGCCGCAGCGGTAGCATCGTATAATAATAACAAAAATGACGGTAACGGGACTGGAAATAGTGGAAATGGCGGTGGCTCTCCGGGAGGATCTGAGTATTATACTGAACCCGAATATGAACCTCTAATCAGCGGAGAAGGAAGCAATGTTGCTCGAATTTCCAGTCATCTGTACAATTTTGCAGTTCCTAGCAGAAATTTACCACCGCCTCCACCTCTTCCTGCTCTCACAGAAGAGGAGGATATCAGAGACGAGGAGGAATTCAAGAGGTATGCCCGACTTCGGGAAAAACTTGCAGATGAGCTATTACAGGATGTTGTGGCTGCTGCTGGAGCGCGAAGAAATTGGCAAAATGGTCGGAATGAAAATGGTAATAATAGGGAGCAGATGATGATGATGCAAAACCAGCAGCCTGAAGGAGAGGAAGTGGAGGGACTGGGAGACCGGGAAAGTCGGTATATTGTTGATTCATCGAAACTCGGCACTGGCACTAGTGGGAACCGAAATGGTGGCGTTGTCTCCACGGAAAGTCCGCAGGCGATCATTGCACAACAAAGTGGTTTGGCGGATGTCATCTCAAGAGGAAGAATTGATAGCGTCATGTACGTATACTTTGGTGATAAACTGAATGACTATCATACGGAAGAGATTGCAGGCAGAGTGATTCAGGTAAATTGGATGCTTTCACCCGATTTTCTCTGTACTTTTGATTTTTTTTCTTCTTTTTTTGATATGGTATACGTACAACTACACTATAGGTTGTACACGTTCACATATAAAAAAGCAATCCGAACTGCAGCAGCTGTTATCTTTTTTTCTATGTGGGTCATGCTGATGCCATATAAAATGCGTTGTATGCGGCGGCGGTGGCGGTATGGTACATTATATTATGTGTAGTTATCTCGACCAAGTACAAACGAAGATATCACACTATTGATTTTTAATAGACATTTTCAACGGAAGTTTCCCTTTCCGAGCATATATTCTTCTGTTTCGTTACTACTACTGTGGGTTGACTGTACGAATAATTTTTTTCGAGGTTCTTCTTTCTATACACCAACCAACTGAAGTGTTTACTTTACGATTTGAGTTGCTCGAAAATCAATAACCATTCCATTCACAACAGTTTCACGTTCAGAGATTCTATTTGAAGAAGTTTGTTACAATATCGCATTCTTAAAAATAAACGCGTTTCGTTTCTTCATTGAAAAAGTGGCATGACGGGAATGAAGAAAATGTGGAAAGTATCGCGTCGCGATCGTCGCGATCAATATACATCACACATATTGCATTGCTACCGCATATAGTACAGGAGTCTTTAAGTATAATATCTTTGTATTTTCACTTGAAAGATGCATTGCATTGTTACAATAATTCACTTTCTGATCTAATGATAATTATTCTAAAAGTTTTGTGTGAAATTGGTAACAGCTGTTGTTTACTTCGGTTCTTTTTCTGTACGCTCCGTTTTTGTCAAAGCTTTAGTAATTTAGTGTATGCGGATAACTTTATATATTATGAATTTCTTCTACGAGGAATATTATTTTCATTCATACATGCAGTTTATCATAATTTTGCCATTAAATTTCAGGCGGTTGGAGGAGTTATTGCAGCAGTTGCACAGGTGCTGACAGTTTTAGGAGCTGCAAAATGTGTTCGGAGAAATGCCCCAACTCACACCCTCTCTGTGCATTTGCACATTGGATTTGCCTTGCTCATTTCCAATCTTCTACTTTTACTTGCAGTTCACGTAAGTCAAGCAAATTTTGAAATTTTTATATTATGTATTAATGTCATTTGAAAGTGCTGTTGTTCGTAAATGTAACAAGTATTTAGATAAGTGCTGTAATATTCCTTAACTAGCGAGAGCTACTAAGCTACTTTATGTAAATACCAAAGTCTGTCTGTCTGTCCATCTGTGAACACGATTGCTCACGTTGAGATTTTAAGAGTTTTTTACTATACATATTTGAAACCATTTTGATTATGTCGAAGATATTCAATCATTAATCACTTGTGTTAGTCCTTATTAAAGTCTTACTGGGAATCAAAAACTACAATAATGAACTATTGAACTTGAAATAGAACCGTAATTGAAAACAACACCAATAATCCAATTTGCATCATTTTGGATTATCCAAAATATGTACCTAGTACATATGAATGCAAAATGTTATGTTCAGATTACTCAGAGTCGATCTTTATCCTGACCTAAGCTATTATAAAACTTATCAGGAATCTATTTTTTAAAGCTTTTAAAATTTCCGGATCCTTTTAAAATATTTGTTTTTAGAATTTTTTGAATTTTAAGCGTTTTTCCAGGACTTATTAAACTTACGTAAAGCTGTGCGTTCGCTACTTTTTTATATTGGGATTGTGTCGTTTAAGTTAAATGGTAACATTGTTTTCGTTGAATAAATTTCAATCGAATCGATAAATCTTTAAAGAAAATTATATATTCAATTGTTGTAAAACCTTGACCTTTTCGGTTCTTTTAACTATAAACTAAACAAAAACTATTGTTAAAATTCTGTAAACCTATTCACTTTACTCGACTGTATTATCCAAATATTTTGTTCGATTTTCATAAAGAAAAATATGATAAAAATGGACAATTTCAATTTGAACTTAGGTATGCTTTTGTTGAATTATGAGTGGCATTGCATTGAAAGGGAACATAAAGCCTTGAACGTTTATTATGAAATTTATCGTAACATAAAAGTATATAAGATGCAGCCATATGCGATTCCACATTTAGCTTGCTTTCCCTGGAGCAGGAGTAGTTCTTTCCTTTCGTTCAATACAAAATACTTTTTTTTATATGACGTCAGTCTTTTGTTCATTTCCTT
Source organism: Sinhomidia bicolor (assembly GCA_027743785.1). NCBI lineage: Eukaryota > Metazoa > Arthropoda > Collembola > Entomobryomorpha > Entomobryidae > Sinhomidia > Sinhomidia bicolor. The sequence goes on from JAHZMT010000284.1 coordinate 10,791, forward strand.
CTTGCCACACGAGTCAAGTCTTGTCATTTTCTTTGCAAGAAATTTCATTTCCTTCGTTTTGTCTCGTAGCTTTTTGCCTTACTTCCTTAGTAAAGTTTGCATAACTAACCACCGTTACCAAGAACCGCATAAATGTAGTCAAACTATTTCAAATACAGTGTGTTAGTCAAATTCTTTGTTCAAATTCATGGTCTTAAAGTTTAGCGTTGTTAAGTGTCCCTGTTAAATAGTACAGTAGTAGAAGTTCCAAAATAAATATATTAGTTACGGAACAGCACATCTAAAAAATAACCTCAAATTTTTCGTTAAAGTAAAATAATCCGCTCGTAGATCCTATTTGTTTTCCAGTTGGTGAAGAGTTCTGAAGCTTTAAACTCTCAAGCTCATATACTCTATTAGCCACTTTTACGTTTAGGTTTCTGTTATTGTAACGTGTGAAAAAATAGAACAATATTAAGTTTACTTTACTAGGCGTATTATTATTGCTGGTAGAGTTTCTGTATTTTTTCCGCTGGCTGACTATCAACATTTTTTGATTGTCACTCTTCTTAACACATATAAGTGTTATTTTTGTTGGCTTCTTCTGGAACCACAAAATGCAGTCAATAGCAAAAGAACCAGGGGATAATCATGAAAAGTAAAATGGAGAACCCGTCGTCTAAGGCAATAGAGTCAGAGAGAAAAGAGAGATCAATACGTGCTTAGTTGTTGTCTCTGCGTGCGTGTCTCTGTAGTATATTCCTTAACGAGATTTTATCCCTATCCTGGGTGTTATCTTTGTGCACAGATCACCAGTGATAAATAGGTATACGTATACGTATCCTTGAACCCTCGGTAAACTCATTGGGGATTGCTACGAGACATGCTTATTTTCTTAGGGCGGTCGTCTTCTCAAACAAACCGGTTGCTGGACCTTATCACCTTATTATTAACTGAGTGATATATTTGTGTGCTATCCCTTTAGTGGATTTCCCTTTATATTGAGCATAAGTACACAAAGTTATAATAAAGTTCCTTCTTCTTCTACTTCTTTTTTGTTTATTCGGTTTAACTTGTGACTCTAGCCGGATATCCCTTCGAGCAACGTACTCATCACAGCAAAATGTGTACTTTCTCTGAAAACGCTTTCCCGTTGTTGGTTTCTTGTAACCTATTTACTTTTCTTTCCACTTGTATTTGTCCTTCTTGTCCTTTGTCACAATGAGAAAAGAAAGGTTAGAAGACATCACGTATAGAAAACATGTTATGAATAAGTGAAAATTATGTATAAAGAGGGTATATTGTACATTTTCTTTACATATGCATATTATATTATACGTTCAACATATAATATATTACTTGATGTAATGCTTGTTCTTTTGACTGAGCAACACTGTACCACTACCAGTAGTGTTATATCAGTAGCGCTCTTACTATAGGGGATTGCCCGAAAAAATTAGCATGTCGTCAGACATGCTAATTTAGTCTCGTTTTTTTAATGTAAAATTTTAAAACTTGCACGCGACCTGCGTAAATTTGAAAAAAATACAAAACCGTCCTTTTATTTAATGTTTCGATTTTTTGTATAGTTAATAGTTTTTATTTTATTTTTTAAAGTCGTGCCTCTACCTGGCAAAAAATATAAGGTGCGCCCCTGTTGTATATACTATTGTTTCATACTAAAGTCTTCCTACAGCTTCTCACACACGTGCAATTTATGTTAAGAAGAAGGGACAGGATAAAAATAAATAAAGACGGAAGTTGAGGTAGTGGTTTGCAAGAAAGTAAAGCATTTCGTATAGCGACATTCAGGCAGGAAAGCCAGTTTACACAAGATTTTTTGTTGGTATGTACTTAAGAAAAGGGGGAATGGTGTTGCGGAAAATGGAAGTGATGTGCAATTTATAAGGAAATAGAAACAGCAGCAGCACAGACAATGTTGAAGCGGATGAAAATTTGTTCCTTGTACAAAGTTAAACATATGCATGCACACATGTACTTATATAATCAGCATTTGGTTCAATTTTTGGAAGGTTACTTAACTATAATCTGTGTGTGTAGGTATGTATGTTTGCATATACACGTAGATGTTTTATAATAACAGTGATGTAACTTTTGTAAGTTCGTAAGAAGTGTAAGAAGGAAATGACATATCCCGGTTGCCATTTTAAGTATGGAATGTACATGCATTACTCTTTCGTATTCGTCAACATAAAAATAACATACAGGACTTGTATTACAGGTCATAGGTATAAAAGTATGTACATTTGCACAAGCGAACGCTTGCTTTACATATCTGTTAAAAATACTACTACTATACTACTATAGTTTAAATTGGTAGACATGTTCGTTTTTATACTGTTCCCCGTTACATGAGGGCATAAAAATATCTACATAGTTGTATGCACGGACACAATATATATTATCTTTTGGGAATAGACAGGCATCAGCAAGTCAAGTATACGGAGTGTGTGTAAGAATGGATCTCATTCTAGCAAGCAAGCAAGTAGTAGAAATAGTAGAAGTGTTGACCATATGCCAAACATGTGAAAAAGGAGAAAGCGTAGTAGTGAAAGTCTCGGGAAATGGTTTGGGGAAAGTGCGATCATGAATGAAACATGAGGTGGAAATTCTGACGGGAGTTAGTTTTACCAATGGCATGCTGTTCAGAAAAGAAGAAGAGTTTCACTGCACACTTTATATATATACATATGGGTCGCGTAGTACTTATGCTTGCTCACAAAAAAGTCTTTCCTTCTCCAGAACTACCAGATAGATTTCAGCATCAAAACATGTGCACATATGTATGCATGCATGCGTAAATGTACCAACGGGCTAAAGCCCAGGATTGACGTATACGTATAGCTGTTGTACGTTACGTTACTACATGTTGTCTCGTTCTCTTGCACAACCATTCATTCACTAACACTGCCAATTTTGCCGATTCTTTCTCATTGTTGTTGCTGGTGGTGGTGGTGCTGCTGCTGCTGAAAGTTGGGCGTATTTGAAAATTTCGAAGAAAAGGTCCCGGACAAGTTGCTCAGAAGAGAGAAGAGGAACATCGTCATCATAATAACCCTTTTTTATACTCCTCATGCTCGTGAGCAAAGCATCGTAGTCACCCACTTGATATCTCTTATCATTACAGTCAATGTACTTTCAAGAGACCATTCACTGTAGTTTTGAAATTTCGCTATGACTTCACTTCTCTCTTCTACAACTGCCTCCTTCCCTTCTCTCACTAATATATTCCCAGTGCCATGAACAAGAAGAGAAGCTATTTTCTTGGAAGAATTCTGCAGAGACTTGACGAGAGGGAAGCTTGAGGCAATATTAATACTTGGTGATGCATGTCCCTTGACTAACTTGCCCATTTGTCCACTTTGATTTCCCTTTTCCTTTAACAGAGAGTTACCAAGAACGGAAAAGAGGAAAACTAGCAAATTTTTTTTCTTCACGCTTCATGTACACTTTTGCATCTCTTCTGAATGCATGACCGAGGTTGTGTATGTAGTACGTATGTATGTATGTATTCTGTAATAAATAACAGTATGATAAACACGTGAACTTGTTTTATGCCTTCAAAACGACACTTTCGCTATGAATAATAATGAAGGGGAGGAATAAAATAACGCATGTGTTCAAACTAGTGTTTGAACATTATCATACAGAAAATATTGTGTAACAGACGTAAAGGTACAGAATATCAACTAGCGTCTACGTTGTAATGTTATGCTGTGCGAAGCTGCTCGTTAGATTAAATCCACTTCGTGTTGTAGAATATATCAGAAATTAAGTACTCTTCTCCAAAAATACATAGTTTAATCGAAACACGTAACTACATAGCTCCAAATTGTATGCATGTATGTACCAAGCCAGTGCATATAAAATTTATGAAATGTGCTGAAATTGACTTTGATTTAGATTGAGATGAGGCTAATTTAGTTGAAGGACACGCGTGGACAAGTTTTAGACAAGTAGGATAGTATTTGTTTTTCCATGAAATATGTATGTATGCATGTATGTATGTACATGTAATAATACTAATGTATACATTTACATTATTTATGGCTTTTATGAATTTTCATTTTTTATACATGTACAGGCAACGGAACCAACGGACATTTGTGCATCGGTAGCCATGATTCTTCACTACTTGCATTTGGTCATTGGGTGCTGGTTGTTTGCTCACACAGTACAAACATACCGTGAACTCCGACGACATGTGGAGGCACCCAGCCTGCTTGACGAGGACTCTGAGGACCACCGATTCGGGGAAGTTCCCCGAAGACCAACTCGACCAAACATCCTTCCTTACTGTTTTGCAGCATGGTCTGCACCTCTACCCTTCATACTTGTAAGTACACAAGGCGCATTACAGTCTCTGTGAAACTTTTTTAAATTTGATTTGATATTTCAAAGAGAAATTTGAACTGAAAGCCTTGGGCTCCGCAATATCTATTCACATTAATAGTCTGTCCTCGTATATATCCAAAAATGTATAGATTACATATTATTTTATATTGCAAGTCACAAAATGGGTTCAACTTTTTAGTACTAATATTGTTATTATTATTATTATAGACGCAGAAAGATATATGCATATAAAAGCGTTGGTACATTTTTTACTAGTATTTCATATGGCCAATGAGCATCTTTCCCCGAAAAAAATGTCCTTTGTATTCAGGACAGGAATTGAAAAACTTTTTTCTCTGTTTTGGTGATCAATAGCATACACACATTCGCATCAAGACTTTTTTGTGCTTTCCACCATCAATACTATGATTTCATCACACAAAACTTATTCTCGACTGGCTGGCTGTCCGTAGTTCCATATTATACATTATGGCACTTGTGCATTAGTTCATATCCCAATCCACTGCTAGGAGAAAGTTGGTTAAGTGAATAAAAAAAAGTTTTTTTCTTCGTCTTTGAAAGTGATAATATTATCACGGGAGTATGATCAATATGAGCGTGGCTGATGATGAGGAAGGCAACAAAAAACTCATCAGCCTCTGTAAAAAATAGTTGGTGTAACATCTGGAAATATGGAATGAAACTGTATATATTCATACTTACATCATCACAGCAAAACCATTGAGCTAGTTGGATAAAGAAGAAGAAAAAAAACCTGAATATCATGTTGCCGAAGATTTTGTTTTACTTTTCCAAGTACTCCTCACATTTGTAAGACCTAGGGATAAAATATAATAGACAAATATGTATATTTACCCAAAAAGTAAACTTCCACATATATATAATATATAAAAAGAAGAGTTTCGTTTGAGTAAGAAAAATGTAGAAAAAGTTGCGAAATCAAGTAATGCAGCAGCAACAGCAGCGCACTTTCACCAGGGATGGTGCAATATTGCATAACTGGTGTGTAGGTAGGTACTGTAAGTACAGTGACAAAGTGAAGTAAAAAAATTCCACAAAGGATAGCTACATACCTATGCACTTATTTATTTTCAAAAGCATGTAAACATCTTGCGTTTCATCCTAAAATTTCGTAATTTTCTGAGTAAGGAAATCCATAATAAAAGCTGTATTATTTTTTCAGTGTACTCTTTTTACACTATTTTTACTGTAAAATTAGCTGTTACGTATAAGTACATTTCGCGTAGGTATTTAATTTATTTAAAGGTTTAATGTAGCATCTACTTGGATTACTATAAACCTTCAGTATATTTTTTGTAGTTATTTACATTTTAATCATATCAATATGTTATAAACGCAACGTCTTTATATAAATAAGTAGGACATTATATGAAAGAAACCTGTTTAGTCGTGAACAACATGCGATTATATTCAGGCTTAGTAAATTTCCATGAACGTTGGTGCTTTTAGATTTTTATGTAGGGGAGGCTATAAATTGACTTATTTTTTGGGTAGAATATTCAAGCATAGTCTGATGAAAATATTTTTGAAACCATGAGGGAGTTTCAGGTGTCTCCTAACTGTATGACAGAACAGCACGGAATTTCTCGACGTGCGAATTAGATTAATTTTTGTAAAAACTATTAGTTTTATTATTCAATTCTGTAGTAAAAAATCATATGCCGTAGTGACAAATGATTATATTTTATGCTTTTTTGCACAGGGTCCATTACTGTCACCGAAAGAGCCTAGTAAAATACCTGAAATATTAATAAACATCTTAAATGCACTTTGCAATATTATAACTTTATAGTTTTTCCTCAATCCATTTTAAAAATGAAAAAAAATCCAACGAATTTGTATGCATACATTCATTTTCTTCCAATAATTATTTTAGAAAGAATATTTTTCATAAAAATGACTTTGCTGTACTCAAAAAAAGAGTAAAAATTTCATTACATTTTCGTTTCAAGTCTGAAGCAGCAGCAGCAATAGTAGTTAGAAAATCCAATAGCACAAAGTAGTCCACATCCTTATTTAGTCCAAGACAAATAAAATAATGATTACCACACTAGAAATGTAAAATGCGCGCTTTCTCTCTATATACTTGTACAATTTGTTTTTTCCGCCGTGCTCAGAATTTTAAATGAAAGCTAAACATGCAATATATTTAAGGCCGCAAAAAAAGCAAAAATTACAGACAACATAGTGTCATCCTACTGAACATGTTTGAAAAAAGTGTACTGTACTCTACTAGATTGTAGAATTGTGTTCTTCTCTCTCTCTTCTTCTTCTTCTCGTCCCACTATTTATGTCGCTGACTCGGCCCGATTTTTCATTTTGACTGTCATCATTGTGTTCACGGAGAAAACAAATGATGCGCGCAACTTGTTACCCTCTGTATTCAAACAGAACGCATTTTTTTCGGGAACGCGGAGTTGAGTTACCATAAACTTCTTGCTCATTCTCTGGTGGAAGGGAAAAGAAGGAAGAGGTTTATTATCTATATTGCCTAGCTGGAACGAAGACGCCTTTTTAATACTGGGTAAAAAAGATGCTACGAGGAATACAAAGAAGAAAAAAAGAAAGGCGGATTTTCTCTACTGTGGATATAGTAGACGAAGCAAACTACTAATACCGAGAGAAGAAGAAGAAGAACAGGAAGGAATTAAAAAATGATGATAAAAGAGTAAGACTACTAGTATTACTACTAGTAGTAGTAGTACTACTACTACTATAAGTACTAGTTTAGTACAAGGAGTCGCACAGCATGCATTCATTCAAATTTATTACTATATTCCTTCTTTCTTTCTCTCCCAACGCGCGCTTTTTCCTTTCTTTCTTCAAAACTCTCTCTCTCTCTCCATAAATAGTGCTGTATTAAAAAGAATGAATGTGAACATCGTAAAAATGTCAAAGTTGACTCATAAAATAAATCGTGTATCAAGCTTATTATTCATTGCCTTCTTGTTGCTACTACTGCTGCTCCCCCGATTGTCATTTCCTTTGAGTTTGAGCTCATCGTCTGATTGCGCCTATAAAAAAAAGACAAGACGAAAGAACAAGACAGGAGGTACTCTAGTAATTTGCTGTCTTTTTGTGGCAAATAAATGAAATTCATAATATTCTTAATGCAGATTAATATATGCATGTAGGGATAGGTATAAAAAAGTATATACTTATACTTATGAATAAGGGTATTTATTTACATGGTAAAAAATTGACACTCTGATTAAATGGAAGAAAGGAACAAACTTTTGCATTAAACTATTAAAGTTTATATAGCAAATGAGAAGAATATTGGTCAGTAGCCGAGCGCGCTGATAGACTAAAAAAATTGGAAGACTACAACACGAGGATTGTGCACAAACTTGTTGTAATCGAGTCGACAGCTTTGGCAATAAAAGTCCTTATAAATCGGATTAATGTTAAGCTATGATAATGACAGCAGCTATCCTTTTGACGTCATTCTTTACACATAAGCGTAGTGCCTCGAGTTGTTTTTATGAATGGTAAAAAGAAGCGATAGAGTATTATAACATTTAGTAAGACAAACAGGTAGGTTCTTCAAGTTAAAAAAAATTGCCGACAAAGAAGCAATATTTTTATTTTTGGCAAAATCGCAGTGATTTTTGTTCGCCTTACCACCACCACCATCATCCACAACAACAATATACCCTCTATTACTTTTGTAAATCCTCTGGTGGCATGTTCTACGAATCATATTGTATAAATATGTCTGTCTCTAAAAGTCTTTAAAAAGTTACCGTTGAATATATATGTAACCACTAAAACAACAACAAAAAAAGTAAAAGTTAGTTGTAGGACTTTTTACTGTTGTAACAAACCGGAAAAAGAGAAAGTATAAGCGAAGAAAAAAGAAGAGAGAATTATCTCTGTTGTTGTTTTCCTTTTCCCTATTCGCAAAAAAGACAAAAAAGAAGAAATACCGATATAACTACATTCTGTCTTTTTTTTTTATCTTAACTTCAAATCTTTGAATGGCATACGTAGTAGTAGCGTTTAATATAGTATATTTGCTTGTGTAATATGTATGTATATATGCTTTTGGTTACTTATATACGTTCAAGAATTAGAAAGTAATGTAGGAGGAGAAGATATGATACAGAAAAAGGGTAAAGATCTAGATTTTTCTAGTATTTTTTCTCGGATATGGATGAGATGTTTGTTTTTTTCTCCAGCTGCCTTGTGTAGTTTTTTGTTTCTCTTTTTTTGTTAAAAAGAGAAAGCAGGATGAACACGATCGGATGGATAGGGTTTAATGTAAGGAAAACGGCACAATGAAGTACTGACGTAATGGGAGAAGCAGAAGCGAGGAAAAGATGTGTCGTTTAGATTTCTGAAGAAAAGTAGTAAGAAATAAGGAATAAGGAAGAAAAGATCCAGATAACATTATTATCTCAGAAAAATAAGACGATATGCTGAGCTACGCTTTATCCTTGTTATTACACACATTTGTGAATGTACGAATTTTTTTGTAATAATAAACGTGGTTATAGACATTCGGAAGCGAAAGTTTGGAAAACCGAAATATACAAGTTTCAGATGAGAGAGACTTGTAGTAGCAGTAGATGACTGCTGTATTGTTTTTGTTTGTTGGTTTGCGTGGTTGAATGAAATGAAGTTTAGTATTAAAAAAAGAAAGAAAAAGGTTCCACTCATCCCCATCCAATAATAAGACTAGCTGTTTTTTTCTGGTGTTGTGTGTAAACTGGATCGTTGTCGTAGTCGTCTCTGATCCCAATTTAGCTAAAAGTCAGCCAACATAACACACACACCAAAACAACTTTGTTTTCTACTCTTCAGAAAACTTCAAACAAAAATGCATGCTCGTTTGTAGAATATTGCCTGACAGTTACAACACAACTTGGTAACACGAGAGTCAAGCTGGCTTGTATATACGGATGTATGATTGTAATGTGAAGTCGTCAAAAAATATTATATAACTGTTGAGTTTTGAATTGGCTTTGTACACAGAAAGAACTACCCTTTAGTTTAGATTACGTTCGGTCGGTTCTCCAACATCAAGCCCATGTTAAAAATCAACTTTTGAATGCTTCTGTAATGCAATGTGGAGATCCAGACCAAGCGAACCTAACCCTAAAGTATTTGGGAGTTGAGAGTAGTGGAATTTGGTAATTTTCGTAAACTCTTCTTATTACACGTTATTTATCCTGGTATAATAATATGTACTTTTCATTTTAAAATCTTCTCAATTGGCTTGAAACGGAGCAGCGTCGAGAAAATTGAGAAGTGCATCTTTGTCGAGGGGATATAAATACAAAGACAAGTTTTTGTATGTACTCTTTTCATTTAAAAAACTCAAACGATGATATTTTGTTTCATTCTTTGAAGAAACCCTAACTTCAAGAGTTAGTTTATTCAATTCAACTGTTCAACTCTAAAATGTTGTGTGTATACTACAACATATTTTCTTTCTATTGTAAGATTATCTTGCACTAAAATTGTATCATTTTCCATGAAAAACCTAAAAAAATATATATGCATGGAGTGAAGGTAGAGTTGGCTGTTGATAAAATTGGAGTTGAAACATAAAACAATAAAAAAGGATCATGTTTCGGCACGGTACTCTCATTGTTTATATTAATAGATGGCACAAAGGATGTCATAATGGCATCATGTTATGAAATGAGGAAATGAAATTATCGGCTATCTGCGTAACATGTCATATTATTTGAGTGTTGCAGTGAACATTTTTTGTTTTTTGAACCAAGATTACATCATTAAAGATATTCCGATTGCAATCAGGTATTCTATTTTTTTCGTAAATATATAAAGTAGTTAAAAAAGTAAAGTGTAACTTTTGTATGAAAAGTTAAAACAAATAATAAATACATTTTGAGAGTGATTATTATAAAACAATAATTTCTGTCCTTGTCTTCTTTGACACCTATCACAAGTTAAAGTGTTAAGTTGCTTTTTGAAAAAGTTTACTCTTTTTCTGCTTAGGTACATCAAAATGCAATTTACTTTTATACATTCATTAGAAAGCATATAAACTTTGCACAGTACCTATGTTGAAATTGCCATGTATTTATTATGAGCAGAAAAAGTATATATTTATGAATAGATACATATGTATGTATTACTACTATTATAGTACAAACTATATGCTTGCATATGATATATAATGTAATATTGTAAGCCACCTTGCATTGCAATACAAAACATTTTCAGGTAATTTATCAAGGCAAAATTGCTGCTCGTTTTTTGGTAGCTTGCCGTTGGCCATACACTATTTCTGGTTCTTGTTTGACTAAAAAACCAACAACAATGTACTAAACTGTAGTAGTAGTAGTAGTAGTAGTAAAAACCTATACTTTGTTTTTTAGATGTAAAGATTCTCCAACCCAAAACTCCACTTTATGAACCATTATCCTCGGTTTAAGTATCCCTGCTATTTTAGACGCTGCACTAAAAAAGCAAGCATGAAATTTTGTTATATGCAACTTTCGCATAATTAATGAGTAATGCGGAACGTGTTTCGTGCCAGTTGTTCAGGTGCTTCAGGTATATTTTTACTTTATAGACGAGCAGTGCCAGCAATCCATTAAAACTGTTTCGCACAGTGGAACTTCCACTTCAGGTGTTCCCACCACAAACTTTTGAAAAAAAGGTAGATGGACGCCATACATGCCACGAAACAGCCAACAATAACGTCAGATAATGGTACACAAATACTAGGCTATACACGAAAAAAATACATGCTATCATATACTGTTGCTGACACGACACGAAGGAAATTTAATACTTGTGAGCATATTTAGTTTCATTACAGATAATGATAAGTTTCATGTTTTTCTATGTGTGCCCCGAGGTGGAAGAAAATGTTTAAAGTGTATTCACTCTTCAGTGTATTCTCCTTTTTCTAACCTCACAATACTATATTTATTGTTGTTTAGTATTTTGTGTCAACATTGCTTGCTGCGAAAATCTGCTCTCGCTTGAATGGCTACAAGGTATAAAAGCTACGATTTTCAATTACAGCAAAACGCGCACATTTCGCATATTAGATAGTATTTCAACATTTGAAAACAATAATATAATAACAATATCAATTACAACTTATGTACTCTTTGAAATACTTTTAAAAAATAAAAAAAATAATAGTAACATTAGAAAAAACTAAAAAAAAGAAGAAAATTAGATTGACTGCCAGAGTGAGTTTTCGTTGATAATAATATTTGAACTGACACTAACCAAAATGTAAAGTTCTCTACTTATTGATTAATTTTCAGGAAATCGAGTTTATATTTTTCGTTTTGGAAATTCATGACTCAAATTCAGAAATATTTATTAAATTTTGTGGAAAGTAAACGTATACATATGTACATAAATATGTTATAATATGAAATTTGTAAAGTTTATCTATGAATTAGTAAAATAAGTATGCATACAAACACACCAGCGTGTGTCGAGTATAGTTTAATCCCTTTGTTCGTATGACTTTTTCAGAAAAAGACACGACATAAGCATACTCATACATGTGTGGTGTAATGAGAACATCTTGGGGACTGGTTATTCCAAATAATAAAAAACTAACTCTGTAGAATAAATAAAGTAGATTTTATTCACTGATAGCTGTTAAGCAGCAGCTAATAATAATACTGGGCAGAGTTGTAAAGCTTTGAAAATTTTCCTTCAAAATTTGCTGCATATCAAACTGTTGAATTTTCAGAAAGAAAGAAAAAATAATGTCCTGAAGATTAATAAAATAGTAGGGAACTTCACATTTTGTCTACTGGTGAAAAAATGATTACCGTTTTTATTTACCAACCTATTCAAAAAGCTTGTTATTGGATTTTTTTCTTGGAAATTTTATGCTGAGGTTCAAGTGTCCTTGTGAAAAAGTCCTTAGTAGTACTACAACTACGTATAGTTGCTTTTCATCATTGTTCTCAATACAGAAAGACACTAAGATAAAAGCTGCATATATGCCTAAACAATATTACATTACTAACTATAATGCCTACATGTAATATTGAAGTGTTTCTTGTTCTTGTCTTTTTCATCATCAACATAAATATCAGTGATATAGGCATGCATGAATGAATAAGACGTGAAATATAAAGATTCTCTTTTTGCTCTCTCAGTTTCAATTCCAGCTTTTCTCAGAAGCAAAATTGTGATAATATCGTGTAGAGAAGCAGAGCGTTGAGAAAGAAAAAAAATCAGAAGAACAAGTAATAATAATCATGATGTTGATGCTTTCTCTTCTTTTTTTCTCTCTCTAACAATTTGCTTGCGCTGATTGTACTTCTTTACCTCTTTTATAGAGCAAAACAGTCAGCGAGAGAGACAGAGAGACGTGATTTCTCTATTTTCCCCCTTTTTATGCTTTTGTCTTTTGTGAACAAGGTCTAGTCTGGTCTCGCCTTGGGGTCTTAGGAAGAAAAACTCAAATAGCAGAAGGAGAAAGAAAGAGAGAATTGAGCGTGGAAAAAGTGAAGAGAAAAATACAAAATATAATATTAGGACAACAACGGTTTTATGAAGCGAAGTGAACAACAGGCAACACACACACAAACCCATCAAAAAAAAACTTGTTCTTCTCGGATGAGCTAAAACAGACGCAGATTGAGCAGATATCATTATTATTATCATCGTCAACATCCCTGTGTCTTATTGTTTAAAGAATATTTTCAACTCCTTTGAAAGAACACTTTGGGTTTTGTTGAATATTATTATTAAAGTAGGTTCTTATATTACACACTTGTACTCGTAAACCTGTATTTTCATGAGATGAGTTCAGCATAATACACATACCTAGCTAGTAGCAGAAATATTGTAGTAGGGTTATTACGGATCAGTAAGTTGGAGAAGAAAATTAAGGTAAAAGATTTTCAGTTTTCTATGAAAGCATCTTTTCTCTATTTTTCTTTCTCCTCTTCTTTCCCTACGTTTCTTGTTTGACCCGTGAGCATTCAGTTTTCTTTCCCTGAATAAGCAGAAATACTCGTCATCAGTATAAAATGTGCTTTTATTCATGGTTTTTTGGAATATTTTGCTTTCCCAAGTTATAATCTTCATCTCACAGGAAAAATCAGTTTCAAGGGAAATATCAATGCGAAAATCTTTCCATATTATATTATAGTCTACTATATATACTCTCTCAGTAATCTCAGAAGTAATATCTCAAGAGAGAGAAAGAGAGAGAGAAAGAAAAGAAATCTGAAGTAGAGAAAGCAAACAGTAAGACATACATAGGATAATAATGATAAAATGACGGTTTTATCCGCGCAAACAATGTTTCTTGAGGATGACAAAGTAGATGATGATCATGATGATCATGGGGGAAAGTGAGATGTGTAAACGAGAAAAAAGGAAGAAAAAAGTTTGGAGAACACTTGGAAAGGACAAGTATAAAAATATACATAAATATTAAAATCTACTATCATTGGTATTTTTTTACTTGATCCCTTTCTTCCCGTTGTAAAATGACTGAGGAACAAAGAGACAGCAGCGCTAAGTATGTATTATCGTGATGTGATGGGAGAAGAAAGGGATGAAGATGAAGAGACTTGTTCTCTCCGTGAAACTATCTATCTGATTTTCTCAATTCACTCAGAATTGTTTGGAGTAGGAGAGAAAAGAGAAGAAGATAGGTGATACGGGGAGTAATGGTAAAGGTAGATAAATAAATGGGGATACCACGTACAAGTACGTACATATAACATGTATTGTTAAGCTTTAGGTAGGTAGTGGTGGTAGTTCAAATCCTGAGAATTGAGACAAAAGATATGACTCTCTGCTGAGATTTTAGGTGGGTATTGGCCTCAGGGAATTTTTGAGTATGAGCGTGTGTGTGTATATAGCTTCCTACTAGTGAAATAATAGGGAAACGAGAAGAAAATGATTTTCTTGGCGATATTTTGTACTTGTCGGAAAAGATAGGGATAGATAAACTACCATGTCTCTGTAGTCGATATGCATATAATGCTTGGCTTGACTATATATGCCTTGTGTATTATATGGCTCTTACTTTAGCGTTTACCCTTTACCATTTCAATAGTGCATGCATACAAGGCTAGTTTGAACAGAATCTGTACAAAACACGCACGTTTGCTGTCTGTATTCAGGTAAAAATGTTTTTTTTTGTAAAAAAAATGTTGAGAAAAAGGAAATCCTCAAGTGTCTTTTATTATTACAGCTAAACTCTCTCCAAACGTTGTTTTCGTCTTGTTCCACATCATTAAAGAATGTAAGCTATTTTCATAACGTTATCTTGTCTGTCTGTGTTGATGCAATTTTCTGTTGATATAACGCAAGGAGAAATGCTAAACGAAAATCGTACAAGTTTTCGCTATTTCGATACTCCGCTACAGGGAATAGAAAAAAAGTATTATAGCATACAATCACTATTCCAATTTACACTAAACAACGCAAATAATATATGTAGATAATATTCTTTACACTTTGCAACACTTACGACTGCTGCTGTCGGCTACGTATTTTGTTTAAAAAGAAAAGGGTCCTTGGGCTCACTTGTCCAATATTATGTATGGCCTATGCATTTACTATTTGCGGTATTATTGTTCCAAGTAATTTGTGGAAAAATCATTCTGAAGGGACGAACGTTTTTTGTAAGAAAACTTTCAAGAGAATTTAAGAATATTTGTGTATCACAATAATAATGGCACATAAAGAAGCTATACAAGCTCCTTTCAAACCACTCAGTGGAAACTTTGTCTATATTCCATTTTTAATGTTAATAATTTTCATTTCAAAAATATTAAATTAAAAACTTCTTAGTAGAGGTAGATACTTCTGTCACTGTAACTGTTTTGAACGTAATTAATGATATTTTATATGCAATTTTGCTGCTAAAATGTTTTTGTATCCTGAAACTGGAAGGTGCAGTTTTTCAGTATTCTGGTTTTCAAAATGCATAGAGTCCAATTTAATTTTAGCCTGCAGTTGAATAGCTTATTGTTAATTGTGCCGTTATAAAAAATGTGAAGCCTTTCTGCTATAAGTTGGCTAACAATAAATATCTGAAACTTGACAAAAATTATTTAGTTCTATTTTTGTAACAATTTTCCAATAATTGTCTTACTTTCAAAAGCTTCAAGGTTTGGCGGGAGGTAAATTTTATAAACTACATCACTAGAGCTGAGCAAAAAGTTATTTGACTGTCATGCATTCAGTTTGGCTAAACAAAACAACGTTGCATTTTACTTTTTATTATGTACCGCTATCTATTTACTATTAGTAGAAAGTATTAAATTTTGCGCAGTATGAAAGTGTATACGACTGCTCCAGGGCCCAAGCATTTATTTTCTGCTGATCACGATCAAACAACAGAAATATACATATATTAATCGAGCTTTTGCTTACAATCCATCTTATATACATAAGAGTACATTTATTAAAAGTTGTTTTCAGCTACATTTTATTACACATTGTATTGAATGCATGAGTAAACAAAGGCACGAGCTATTTTTTAAAAGAAAATTTTATCAAAAGATTTGCAGTTTGCTTTCACTCAGCTCACATATGCATGATGGGTGATTGAAGAGAAAGAAAATCCTTTCTTTCCTCTCGTAATACCAATTACAAAGTACCTATAAAAGTTGTATAAAATCGACTAAGAATTATTGATATCTTTCCACTGAAATAAATACCTAGTAGTAGGTACAGTAGTAGTAGTAGTGTATGCCTTTGTTTCTGAAACGTAATTCATTTAAATAGTGAGCTTTCTTTCTTTATACAACAAGCGCCGTTTACTTAAAAAACTAAGTATCATGACAAAAGTAGGATAATAATAATAATATGATATTACAGTGTAAACACATTTTGTACGTACACAAAATGAATAACTAAATAACTAAATATCAATTTCACAGAAAATTTTGAACATTGTTATTAATATTTTACTGTCCACTTTGTTATCATTCTGTGAAAACCGTTTACTCTCTTGGGAGAATTACAGAAAGGACCACCTACACGTTTGCATTTTTCCGCTGTCCTCATTTACATACTACACACGTTGTTATACATATACATATGTATATGCAAGTGTGTTAGCAAATGTTCATAATATGCAAAAAGGTCTGTAGTAATAATAATACTACTACATACATTTTGTGTGTTTCTTTTCACGTTGTCGGATCATTGGAGAATGTTTGCCTTGAGGACTAGAGACTTTGAGAGAGGGAGAGAAAGAGAGAGAAAGCTGAGGACGTGACTTCAAAAACAATTTCCTGTAATAAAATTCATAGAAGAGCCGACAGTAAACAACATACCAATAATAATAAAATACATTAGCAG
>JAHZMT010000285.1:0-11659 GCA_027743785.1 Sinhomidia bicolor
CAATACAAGTAGATACCTAGACCTAATATGACCAATATACAGTCAATCATCACTATATCACCTTATTATATAGCGTCGAAGAAGAAGAAATCCCAATGGTAATTCTCTTGAAGAAGAGTACAATATGCATGCATACCAAATTCTAGTTCATGTTTTAATACTGCTGCTGCACATATCATTAACTTACCTGACCCGACCACACACACTACACACATTGTTTTATTTTTTATTATTTTATTATTACGTAAAGGCTTTTTTAATACAATGTCGATGTGCGGCCCTTTATTAATTGCTACCCATGTTTAAGGTGATCTGATGAGATTTCTGTTGAGTATTATTAAGCCACCCAATATACAATTAAAAATTAAACACACTAACTAAACATTATACTGCCATCCTAATCCTGAGTGTGTAGTAAAGTGTGCACACCGTCATCACGTGTATTCTGTTACACATTTTATTTTCTTGATTCATTCATCGTCGTCGTCATAAATCGTAATCGCTTGGAAGAATTTAGTACAAAAGCAGTTGATACTGTGAGCGAGCGCAGGCAGACAGATTACGGCAGAGTCGTTGTTGAACCAAATCTTTATTTCCGTTTTACCAGAGAATAATAATACAAAGGGCTTCATCCCTTGACGGCGGTGCATACTGTATGGCAGTATTGGCAAGTAATCGATAATAATAATAATAATATGTAGAATCTTACTTGTCTGATTTTTGGGAACAGTGATTTTTCATCAGCACACGTGAACAACAGAATATTATTAATAATGATAATAATATGTATTCTTAAACAAGGTATACATAAAGGACACCATGTTCAATGAAACTGGGACGATGCTGTTGTTTTTTTTTGGTGACTATGATAGGGATGCTATAAAAAATTGTTGTATTGATAAAACTGATGTAATAATAAATATTGTATCAAATATATTATTATATTGCAGCTAAAGCGGCTTTACTAATTAGCATGCATGCACGTTCTGGCGCTCACTTATAAAAACCAAAAGGCTCATCAGTCAAATCAAATCAGTTGTCTTGTTGCATTCTCATCTCTCATATTCTCCTCTTCCAAAAAAAAAACCAAACAGTAAAATGGCCCGTTTCGCCGCTGTTGCTCTTGTAAGCATCTAACCTGTAATTATTTTGGGTAGCCAAGAATTATTATTTAGTGACAAGCACGGTTTAAAAAAATGCGGTATAATTTGTATTTTCATAGATCGCCCTTATTGGCGCTACCTGCGTTGCCGCCCAAATCGGACTTGGCGGTATCGGACTCGGAGGCGCTGGACTCGGTCTTGGTCTCGGAGGAGTCGGCCTCGGAGGAGTTGGTCTTGGAGCTGGACGTCTTGGTCTTGGACTCGGAGGAGTAGGACTTGGAGGAGTTGGACTTGGAGGAGTTGGACTTGGAGGAGTTGGTCTTGGAAGAGGAATCGGTCTTGGAGGAGTTGGACTTGGAGGAGGTCACGGAGCCGGAATCGGACACGGACTCTATGTAAGCTAATTATGTAGTAGCATTTGCTCACCGGGAAAATCTGGACATTTTGAAACAAGAAAAAAACTAATTTGAACTTTTACTCCCTTTTTTGCAGGCCATCCCCAACTACGCCTACACCTACGCTGTTGCTGACCGTCACACCGCTGACCAAAAGCAAGTCTCCGAAGTCCGCAGAGGAGCCGTCACCGCCAACCAATACAGCTCTTCCCTTGTCCACCCCTATTAAACCATTTTAAAAATTATTTAAATCCCCACACACTACCACACTTAACCATTTACCAGTCACCTCTCTCTTTACTCGTCTTCTTCGGCAAACTCGGTCCTTTTTCGACTGAACATGTTTAATGCTTACATTTTTAATATGAAACATATTAAAGCTATATTTACACTTCGTTATTAGAAAAATCGCTACTCCTGTACTACTCGGCAACGTTGAATCTTGCATACTTTTTTGTGGGGTTCCGTTGTTGTCAAACGATGAAAAATTAAACTCATAATATGCTCAAAACATATATAGTTTTTCAAGAGTTGACACTTGACGCTCACTCATTACGAAATCGGCCACCTGCCAAAATCCCACCTGTAGCAAAAATTCAAAATCTGCTGCATGTAACTTTTCCATCCTTTTTAGCATTTAAAATCATGTCATAAAAAGTTTTTAATTATTACGCGTAATATGCATACATAAGCTTGCTTAATACTACTACAAGATACCTTGTCATGTTCATCTGTAATTGCTCACCTCTTCAGTATGACCCTGACTTTCTATCTATTTACTTTAAACAAAATTTTAGCATTTTTTTCTTGGGTGGTAATTTATGTTTGAAATTAGTATAGCAAATACTTATTTTAAAAAACATTTTAAATAGTATGCCTTGCTCCCAAGCCCCAAAATCAAGATTCTTTTTTGGGCATTTAGGGCGATGATGTTGATGAGTGTGTATGGATGGATATGGATGCAGTTGTTTGGCAAAAAAAAGACAGCCACTAAGTTTTAACCAGACAATAATAGCACCAACAAATGTATTATCTTGATAACTGTATGCAATGCAGCAACAACACTTGTTAAGCAATAAATGGTCAGCCAGCACAACAGCAGCAAAACAAAAGCGATACGCGATCACGTTATGGAAGAGACCAATTTTACACGCGCTTGACTTTTGGCTTGCTTGGGGTTACGCTCGCCTAATAATAATTACACAGGTATCAACGTTTTTTTATAAGAAAATAAAAACAGACTTATTGCCGATTTAAAAAAAGTTCATCACTTTCTTGATAATAATTTTGAAATGCTGAAGATTTTCTGAAATTTGACTCTTCCAGAAGAGGACTGACTACTTACATAGTTGAGAAAATGTGCAGGTAACATAAAAATTGAATGTGTTATGCATATCAACATTCAAAAAAATCAATTTGACATTTTGTAATGGGAAACTATGTACCATTTCTTGACTAAACGCAACAGTGGAAAGAAAATAAGAATTCGCTCGATGTTGTCATAATTGCAGTCTGTCTTGAGCCACCAAAAAAACGACACAGAAAACTTCAAATCCAACATGGCAAAATATATATGCGGTTTAGTCATGAAGAAATAATAAATGCACAAGAAAAGCATAACTGACCCTACCCTACATTATAACAATTAAATGGGACTCTCTACCACCAGAAATCTCTGCAAATTTGCCGTTAAAACTGCGGATATAATATGCATCGCCTTGTTTATATTGCAATTCAATTGCAGTATTTACACTATTACATGCTTATCAATCTGAATGTGACGACGAGCCTCCACGTGTATGTACATAAATACATTCATAATATATTTTTAATTCGTACGTTTATTTTTCGCAGTTATTGTAATAATTATTATTACCAACGAAAATATAAAAACAGGATATACTAATGTTTACACAAAACAAACTTTGTATTTTTTATTTGTTTAATTTTTTTTCAAAGTGTAGCAGCGTAAAAAATCAAAATCCAATTTAAATGACCCTTTATTAAGTAACCAACCTGGGATTATTATTATTCTCAAGCGTGTACGTGACACTACGCCTTTTTTTGCTTTCAGCAAAAATGCATTGCCCAAAAAAACACCAAAAAAATATAATATTGTCATGCATGTAACCCTTCTTGTATTCCATTCCGTGTTAATTACAGTATGTCACCCAAAACCAAAGTGGTGGTGGTGTAATAATAATATTCATGTACATGTCTACCTGCTTGTGTGACACGTGTGTGCAAATATGTAGTTTTTAAAAACGACAAACATTAATATAAATTGTCTCTGTTTTAAAAATTTAACAAGATTCAGTTGAAGCTTGTTGACTGTGAGCTGTGACAACTAGCAAGCAATAATGGGGTAATAATAATAATAGAGGATAGAGCAAAATATTCATCGCCACATATTTTTTTTTTTGCATTCGCTTCGTTGAGCACACACGTATATATAGATAGATATTCGGATGCATAAGTTTTAAACCTGGCCAGTTGAGCTTTTGTCACCGAGTGGAGAACTTGAAAGTTTAATTGTTGTAAAAGTCTCGGTCGCCGTCTTTTGTTGTATAGCTGTGCTCGTGCTTTCAATTTATAACAAGTTTGTTAACGAGTGAGTGGTTGCAATCATGCGTACCTGCAGAGTAAGTGAAAAGCACCTTTGAAAATTTTAAGGTTTTAAAAATAATGCAGTGACCCTTGGAGTAACCGAGTTAAAGATGAACGTGTAATAATAATTTAACTTTAGATGGTATTAGCGCTGTTGGTCGTGGCAGTGGCTGTGATGGGTTCAGCATCTGAGGCTGGATACGTTGGATATCACGATGCATTGGATTCTTACGTGAGTATTTTATAAATTAAGTTTGCAATTTCTTTGCAAAACGTCCTTTTCCATTTTCCTGTCTGATTTTAGGCGTATCCCAAATACGCGTACAAATACGGAGTTCAAGACAAGCATACTGGGGATTTTAAAACGGCTCATGAAGAGCGAGACGGGCCAATCACAAGGGGCTCCTATTCCTTTCTTCAACCTGGTCAGCATAAATAGTACTCAAAGTTTAAAAAGGGGGTTTAAAAAAAATAATTGCTTTGACTTAATTAACATCTTATTTTTTTCTACAGACGGGATTTTAAGGACTGTCAAGTACATTGTGGATCCAAAAGGAGGTTTCCAGGCGGAGGTGATTAACTCTGGTCATGAAATCCACCCAACATTTATTCACTAAAAGCTATATAATTTTGGAAAAAGTATGCACTGGTGCGCATTTCATTTTCAACCTTCGTGATGACTGATGATTATAATACTTTTAGACAAATTTTAACTCCAACAAAAATTATTTTTTTAAAAAGTGACTTTAAGAATTAAAAGATGTTGGTTTTGTGCGTGTTTCAATGTATGTAATTAAGACTTTGTTTCTAGCCGTTGCTTCAGTTGTGATGAGGAACATAGGTATACTGATGATGATGCCATATGGATAAGGGCGGTTGCAACATTTTAAAAACATTTTCCATTCGATATTATAATGTACTTACTACTAAAAGCCGGACCGCCTAGACACGATTATTGGACATACCTAGTTACGTACAACCTTCTTTAAAAAAAAAAAATTAAGCTATGACCAACCAGCCTACTACACTAAATAGTACCTGTGATAATTCCGCATGAACAAAATAAAACCGAAGCTTTTCACGAAATAATAAAATTGACATGTCTCTCGTTACCCTGCTGCTGCTCAAGTTGAATCCAAATCGATTGCAATCAATCACTCAAATTGTATTAATAATTTTATCATTCATTAACTTTTAAGCCCTTCCAAAACTATTTTTGATATTGATCAGTAAAAACAATTTAATAGTACATACCTTTCAATATTTGATGTACATACTATTATACTCATTCTTTTCACTCATCCTTGCAAATCCATGACCGCGATTCATTTAACACGAGCAATAATATTAATAATTATTCTTCTCTAAAAAAAGACAAAAAGGGCATGCTTTTGTTTGCAGTTAAATGCATACATACATTAATAATAATTATATATTACGTACTTTTATCATCATTGTTTTCAGTTTGATTGGACGACACGCGTTTCTGTCATCGGTGTCTTGTACAAAAACCCCCAAAAACGACGTAACAACAGTACTAGTAGTAGTGTAACAATGCGTAGTTCAATAACAGTCTGTGTGTGTGTGTGCTGCAATGACCAATGAGCACAATTATTATCCAACCCCCACAAAAAAAAATTTTTTTTTTTAGAGATCTTCATCAAAAGTAATTAATAAATTGCACCCACTAAAACACATACACGTTTTTATCAAAACACTCTTGTAATAAATTTTTTTTGTTATTGAGAAGAAAATAAAACGTAGCAGAGGGTCAACAGCAGCAGCTCTATCGCATCACAGCACCCTTTGAGTGGTTTTGCATAGTAATGGGGAATAATAATAATAATAATAATGAATGATGCAAAAATGAACAGACATGACATTATAGTCTCAATCTCTGTTGTTGTACAACAAAATCGGTAGCAAAACTTAATCTTACATTGTTATTATTATTAATATTATGCTTATCTACCTTTGCGTTACTACTACTGCAGGCATATATACACGCTATTATAAAGCAGAGCAATTAGAAACAAATATTATTATTATTTTACTGCATTTTTTCAGGCTTCAATGCTTCCTGGTACGATACCACCACCACCACACAAGCTGTACTGTGCAAAAAATAAAGCTGATGAGAGCATTATTATTATTATTGCTAGTGTAAAACCTGAGTTGATTGAAACAATGCAAATTAATGCATTTCATGTAAAAAAATAAAATAAAAAAATAGCAAAAAAATGTGTGTGTTTTTTGGCAATCTGCTCTTAATTCCGGTAAAAGTGCGGCTGCAGCACATGTAATCAGGCCTGTGTTGTTACATCAGCCACACTTATTTTAAGTTGAGGGCTGTGTCGTGTGTGTGTGTGACTGCAAGCTATGTAGATTTAAGCATGAGATCAATAACAGTTAGTTAGTGATTAGTACGTTTGAGAACAATAACAGTTTTGTTTTTTGTGTTTTTTTATGGGCAGGACGAATTTTTTGGAGGTTGTGGAATTAATGAATTGAGTGTTTTTATTAGTGGTGGAGGGGGGAAAATGGGCCAATGCATAATTATTTATTCAGGTATGTATAATGTCTCTCATCATTATCATCATCATCCCCTCTTTTATCTTCTATATTATATTTTTGATTTATTACCAACCACCAATTAAGTACCTAATTCTGGTTACAAATTACAAACAAATCAATCAGTTTGAGAGATTCAATAGCTTTTTTTTAATTTGACCCTTGTAATTTTATAATGGAAATAGGCATTTTATTTTTTTGCCACTTGAATGACTGCGCTCGTTGGGGCTTATCAATGTCTAGGGACATGATTTAAGACCTTCACATTTGACTTGTGTTTCAGAGAGGTGTACTGTGGATGTTTTTTTTGGATAACAACAATAACAATAATGAATATACGTGAGGAAAGATGAGCTTGGCTAAATGGGAAACGTTAGCGTGGGGGTGGGGGACCCTTGTAAAAGATAAGAGTAAGTTAATGTGACCAAAACAAGGACTAGAGTGGTGATATCCTTTTAGTATAAAAACATTCGCGACTCTTCAGAAAATCATTCAGTTCTCACTTGTCAATTTTAACAGTCACATCTCTCTCAAGAGACAAAAAAAACCACCACCCTCAACCGCAAACATGAAGGCCGCTGTAAGGAAACAATAATTTTTGAAAAATAAAATTTTTTAATTCTAAAAAAATTTATTTTTGTGCTGTGGAATTTTGTGAGCATAGTCAAGTGACAAAGTTTTTTGGTTCTTTTCTACAATGTTTTTAGATCGCTCTCGCCCTTTTCGCCGTTGTTGCCTCTGCCTCTGCAGTCGCCATCGGACACGACCTCTATGCCTACCCCGCCTACAAGTACTCCTACGGAGTTGCCGATAAGGTTACCGGAGACCAAAAGTCTGCTTTCGAAGTTCGTGATGGAGCCGTGACCAAGGGATCCTACAGCCTTGTCCAACCCGATGGTGTTCTCCGTACCGTCAACTACATCTCCACCCCCCACGGAGGATTCCAAGCTCAAGTTATCAACAAGGGAGTTGCTGGACATCCCGCCATCTACGGAATCGGCAAGGGAGTTGCTCTCGGACACGGAGTTGGACTCGGTCACGGAGTCGGAATCGGTCACGGAGTTGCCCTCGGACACGGAGTATGGTCTCGGACACGGAGTCGGTCTTGGTCACGGAGTTGCTCTCGGACATGGAGTAGGACTCGGTCACGGAGTTGCCCTCGGACATGGTGTCGGAATCGGACACGGAATCGTCGGTTAAATCATCCCTAATCGTTACTATTAAAAATATTTAGTATAAACTACTCCCATCATCCTCACTGCCATCCAAGATGATATAGTTTCTACACTTTAATTGTTATATAACAGAGCTTATCCACAAACAACCTATATGAACCCCTCTACTTTTTCTACTCTCTCTCTCCTTTCTTTTCGCTCTCTTGCTATACCTTTCTCTTCTTTCTCTTTTTAACTATTTCTCTTTTTAACTTATTCTTCTTCCATCTTGTTATACTTTCTCCACCGCAGTTTTGCATTTCTATTTTTACTTGTTTCTTTTTTCTACCTGTTTTTCTTTTCTTCTTTCCTTTTTATTTTTTCTTCACAGTCTTTTGTGCTTCCTAGTCTATGCATCAAAGCTGCAGGACTGAAAATATTCTATTCAACACTTCTTTAAATAGTCGTCAGTGTCCGGCTATCTGTACAAGTTATGACACTTCTTTAAAAAACACTTTTTTAACTACTCTCTAGTTACGCTATTTCAAAAAAATAGTATTTTTGCAATAAATCGCAGAAAAAATATTTTCCGCTTGAGAAAAAAAAACTGTTGATTCTTTTTATTCAAATATATTATTTACACACAACTTTCATTTAACTATTTATTTATGAACTTACTTTTTAAAAAAAATTCATAAATCATCATTATTATTATAGCTCCAACATCCATTATATACATACACCAATCACCAAAAATGCATAAATAATTTTTTTGCATAAATTGTGCATCTTCTTTTTATTCAGTACAACAATAGTACTTATTATTCAATTTTTTAAACTGCGCATACAATGTATGTCTATTGTTTGAATTTTGTTCCTTCTACATTTTTTCATTCCATGAAGAATGAAGCTACTTTAAAGGATTTTAAAATGCTCCATTAAAAACCCTCCAAAAATTTTGTGCAATTCATGTCTCTTCTTTTTATGTTAACAATAACTTTCATGGAATTGATTTACCTGACAAGTGGTAATAATCATTGGCATATGAAACTATTTACCAAGCGGAGTCAAAGTTTAAAAAATGAGAATTTGGGAGGATAGGTATTTTTAGTTTAGTTTTGCAGCAAATAAATCTGAATTCGACTAGATTGAAATAAATGTGTTATTAGACAAGTGTAAATTGTGAATACGCTTAAATTAAATGGACAGCATAATAATAAACGAGAGTTTTGAAAAGGGTCAGAATTTTTAAACATTTTTAAAAATTCTAGCATTGCCCCAACTATGCAAATAAAAATAAAAATCTCTGTTATTTAATCTATAAATAAAACAAACGGATCCGATCGGAGCGAAATTAATAATTTATTAGGAAGGAGAAAGCTTGCTGAAAAAACTCCATTTTTGACGTGTACATTCTCTGTATTCGTAAACCAGGTTGGGTTGAAGGGTCCTAATTGCGGTTTAATTAATTTTTTTGTTGAACCGAACTACATTCCAGCCAACAATAACTGTACTTTCAACAGAGCATAAATTACTGATGATAACCGATAAGCATTTTATCAATCTGTTTCATCAACATAAACTGTGCATGAATAATAGTTCAATGGAATTACACACAAGTTTCGTAGGTAAAGGGCTACTATTCATGCAATAATATATAGTCAGGGGAAGTGATGCAATAACTGAACGAGACCCCTACATTCAATGTCGATAAATGAGGTCATCTCAGCAGACTCAGATTCATTTTTTGAGTCATTTGCAGGGACACAACTAATATATTAAACTTGCTTATGGTAGCAGTTAGTATTTAATTTTGTCATGTAAAAATTATACACATCCATCATTATTATTGCCTTCTATCCATTAAATTCTTTTTAGTAATCTTTTAAGACTAGCAATTATTATTGCTGTATTGATTTTATTTTTAGGTAATTCATCGTTCATATGCATTGTTGGTGCAATAATTATTGCTATTGATTATTATACATTTTGCTTACATTTTATTCCACATAACAATGGCTTGTTTTGTTTTTTTATCGGAAACGTACTTGTTGCAATTATTGCTAGCTCAACTCAAACATGCGCTTTTAGCCTAGGAACTCATCATCATCATCTACCTTCTCAGCGTATGCATAATTATTGCATTGACATTTTATAGCTTAATACCAGCTTATCACAAATCACAATTTATTGATGGTTATATGGTCAGTTCTTATCATAATATTATGCTATGCCTTTTGCCTTGTCGTGTGTAGACCATAACGAATGTCTTAACCTGCTGTTATTTAACTGTATATACGTTAATGCAAACTGAGCACGCGGTTGGAACGTGCCCTTATAATATTTTCATATGGAGACTTAAATCAGCCCCTTTCCACATGATCAGTTGCAGTAGTCACAAGGATTTTTTTTATTACTTTTTTTTTCATTTAGGCACTCTAGTTGCTTTTTTAACATATAATAAACCTGCCACTTGTAATTGCTCCTATGCTATAATACGTACAAATACGTCTCACGTAATTTTCAACAGTAATGTGATCACTTAATCTTCCTTGTGATTTTTTAGTATAAAAACGTCTTCCACTTTGGAAAAAATCATTCAGTCATCAACTTGTCCTTTTTGGAAAACATTCCTCTTCTCTCTAACAACCAGTTTTGCTCCCTCGCAAAAAACACCCCAACAATCCAAAATGCGTTCCGCCGTTATCATTGCCTTGGCCGCCGTTGTCGCTGCCGTTAGCGCCAGCCCAGTCGGACCCATTGCCCACGACATCTATGCCGTTCCCCACTACAGA
The DNA here is from genome assembly GCA_027743785.1 of Sinhomidia bicolor. Lineage (NCBI taxonomy): Eukaryota > Metazoa > Arthropoda > Collembola > Entomobryomorpha > Entomobryidae > Sinhomidia > Sinhomidia bicolor. Next base: position 10,626 of record JAHZMT010000285.1, read on the forward strand.
TACTCCTACGGAGTTGCCGACAAGGTTACCGGAGACCAAAAGTCTGCCGCTGAGGCCCGTGATGGTGATGTGACCAGGGGATCCTACAGCCTTGTCCAACCCGATGGTGTCCTCCGTACCGTCAACTACATCTCTACCNCACTACAGATACTCCTACGGAGTTGCCGACAAGGTTACCGGAGACCAAAAGTCTGCCGCTGAGGCCCGTGATGGTGATGTGACCAGGGGATCCTACAGCCTTGTCCAACCCGATGGTGTTCTCCGTACTGTCAACTACATCTCTACCCCCCATGGTGGATTCCAAGCTCAAGTAAAAACAAAATGACAAACATTTCTCTAATTACTTTTCTCTTCTTTCTCTTTTCTCTCTTTTCTCTTTCCTCCTATTTTCGTTTTCTCTAGTCGCTTTCTCTTTCTCTCACTTTATGTCTACTCTTTAGCTAGTCACTATTTTTCTTCTCTTCTCTCTGTCTGTGATCTTTTTTTAACCTGTTTTTACTCTTCTTTCCTTCTCTTTGCATTTACACACGGCACTTGTGCTCTATTTTTACTAAATTGTAGCAGCGATCAGCTTGTAGCTTTCTACAAGGCTGGCAGTGTCGTGCCATGATGTTTTTTTACACAAGAAATAAAATAAAGCACTCAAGTTGCATCAACTTACAACAATCTCTGTACTCAAATCATTTCTTCTTCCGATATGCATACATACCAGCAACATAATTGTTTTGCATTTAGAAACATCAATCACAGCGTACATACTTCCATTTCGACACAAGATATTTATTTGGAATTATGTATCATTAAAAAAATATGTACAAAGTTTGTCCATGTAAATTTCTTATCCTTCTTCTCACTCGTAATTTTGATGCTAAAAAAACAGTAAACTTGGCAAATTCACATTAAAAAAAGATTTTAAATTGAACACTGATGACTTTGTAATCAACAATTTAAAAAAGACTTTTTTTTAGAAACAAAATAAATACTTCAGTAAACGCATGTCCCCTTCTTTTGGCAAAGTTGGCACAGTTCATGTC
>JAHZMT010000286.1:0-16850 GCA_027743785.1 Sinhomidia bicolor
ACAACGAATACAAAAAATAAATATCAACTCACTTCAAATATCTGCTAGGTACTGCTAGATCGATGAGGAAACGGAAAGTAATATAAAATTCACATAATCTAAAAGCTAGAATGATTGTTATCGATATAATTTTTCTGCTTGTGGGTCTACTCGTTTTCTGATGCCATACAACCGTAGCTTTAGGGCAAGGAAAAGGGTAACCGACTCAATCTAAGACAGAACCAAAAAATATGTGATGCAGTTTTCAATGTGCAGCGTAGGGCAATAATAATATAACGCCTGCAAGCAAACAATGCGTGCAAGTCAGTAGTAATAATGTATGCACGTAGTTTAGTATTCACAGCATTCAATATTAGGCAGGTGTATATGCCTGCTTACCTACGGGTCGGTGTGGTGTGCAATACCGAGACTGGTACGACGGTGACACCATAAAAACAGGCAGGAATGAATCTAGCCAACTGACAACGCAAAAGAACAGAATTGAAAATGTGATACTTGTTAGCTTTTTGTAAATGCAAGGAAGATTATTTGACTTTGCAAGTAAAAGCTATCATCATTTTCATTCTAATATTTACGAAGTTTGAAATGAATGCCTAAATGTTGTTTCACCTACAACTGTGCCTAAAATCGAACGAATTATTTACTTGGTACATTGTAGCATTAAAATTAAGCTAGAGAACTTCACATTTAGTGTACAATATGCATTGATTATCTGTAAGACATGGGAAGCAATGTGTAAAATGCTGAACTGCTTAACGGATTCTTCAAAACGGAAAAGGAGCAGATGTGCTCTTTTCCTGTTAGACGAAAACCGGAAACGACAAACTACCAGAACATGCTTCAGTAGTCCACAATTCCTTCGTCGCTTGTAGAATTTGTAATTTTCTCCACCAGGATTGATTGAAAACATTGTGTTGTACACAGCACACCACGTTTTCTCTTATTCATTAATTTCTTTAGCGTTCACTTGCACCTCAAACGAATGAAGCTAATGCCAATGCCGAATTTTGTCAAGAATCTACTGTTCCGTGATTTTGCTTTGTAGGAGAATGTAATTTAGGATTGGATTATCATATAAAAAACCATTGGAGGATATTTCCTGACTTTTGGTATTGACAGGTTTGACGGTAAAGTTTCTCTGGCCTGGCAAGTGATCGACAAAATGCAAACGAGCAAACTTGTCGTCAGTGATATTATTGACTACATAGATATATTGGCTGTACATGATGCTACCGAAGAAGTTTTTGATTCCATCCAAGTAACTATACTAATTTAATAGGTATTTGGATAACGCGTAGGTAGTGTACCCAGCTTTATACGTCATTACGTCTATACCTATAGCACAAGTTAGGAGAAGTAATCAATAAATAAGTCGTGCCTTTTCTTATCTCTTTGAAGAAGTTCAATAAATATAAAATGTGCATGCAAGGGTGTGCAGCTGCAAAGGTTGGGGCATTGTGAGACTCAACATTATATGTGTTCTGAAAAAAATATAATACCCACGCAATGCATAATGTGACGAAATAATGTATTTAAAACTGATTTTCTACAAATATATTTTGGTGAAAAATTCAAAGTTTTTCCGGGCATTGCACCGATAAAAAAATGTTGACTTTATCTTGATTTTCCTATCAAGTTGTTTGTTAAGTTCATTTAATTTTGAAAGAAACTGTTTCATTGAACGAAATATTTTTAATTCGATCTTAAATGCTAGTTATATTTTGTGTAACAATTTTTAGTGACTTGAATATGACACTTAATAATTGCTAATATTGCTATATTATCGTGAAGAAAGGATTATTTGCTACTATTTCATTGTAGGATGAGCTTATGAACCCTGGTGAAAATTAATGCTTTCTACTTCTACGCACAATAAATTATTTCGCTGTCATTATGAAAGAAATGTTTTTTACGAATACTTAATACCCCTATATTACAACGTATCCAACCAAAAATATAATATGATGATAGATACGTGTAGAAATAAGTCTTTACTGTAAGTCTAAGCCCTAATATAAAATAATGCGTATTTTCTGTCCGCTTTCGCTATCATTCCGTGTCAAGTTGAGCACAAACGGAATAGGTGTTATAAGGGTAATAATATAGAGATTCGAATGTAATACAGTGTTGGTGAGAATGGAAATCGATTGGATAGTAATATGCTGGTTATCATTAGTTTTTATCATATTAAACAAACGGCTAACAGTACATGGTATTAGTTCGTCATCGCGTGTCAATCACATTAATATAATAAAATTTCTTATACTGCTCCTTTGAGGGCTGTTCCTTTCTCTCCTTCTTATTTTCACACTATGGAGTGGTATCATTTTTCCTTTTCATCACGACTCACACCAGAGAATTGCGTTAAAAATGAAATAATGGCAAAAAAATCATCAGCGAACAAAGTCACGCGCGTCACGTCATGTAACCTGTGTGCTGGTGAAATTTCAGTACAATGGTAGTTGTCTATTATATTGTAAGAAGCATCAAAAATGACAGTTGTGTTTTTAGAATAGAAAAATTACCAAAATCTCCCACTGAGCCCGCGATAGTTGACAATTTTTTTTCTTGTTCCTGGTACTACATGCCACTTCATGTAGAAATTGTTTTCCCTTTCATAGCATTTCTCTTGTGATAATATAATTATGGTGACATTGATGACTAGTGATAGGTATAAAAATACGCTGAGCTTTGCCATTATGCTTTATGGATAAGAGAGAATTTGGCACATTACAGAACTTTTTATCTTATTACCTTGAATAAGTTTAAGTAGAATCTAGTAATCCAAGTAATAGGATTCAACGAATCTGCTAACTTAAATAGTTTCCAAAATATTCAAAAGCAAAAATATGAGAATTTAGCATGTAGGTCTTATTTCTGGCTATTACCCGATCAATGGCATGTCATAAGATGCTCTTGCACTAGGTCCATATCTAAAAGCGGAAACAGAAAAATAATCGACGGAAACCATCTAGCCATCAAAAAATATCGCGACTGAGCGAATGAAAATAAATAACTTTCTTCGCCTCCAACTTTACACTTTCTTATTTTCATTGTTGGTGTGCTCGCACTCTGGATATTTTGGAACCGCACTTGAATCATAAAAATGCGAGCAAAACGATAAGAAACTTCATCATGTGAAATTTTGCGCTATTATCGTCTATAAATCAAGATTTATTCTTGCATTACCAATGTCCATTTATTCCTTTTCCTTATCTTCTTTTCTATCATCGTTTTTAGCTCCCACATTTCTCAACTTTTCTCTGCATTCTACCACCACATTCACCGATTTATCAATATACGAATACCTATTACCTATATGCACATTATATTATCTATCTTAATGGGATTAGAGCGTTTGCACTCAACTGGAAGCCACAGTTGGCAGATGTAAAAAAGTTATGAGAGCTGTACTTTGATTTATAAGTTTTTACATAATCTATTTTTTCATAATGTTTTTCAATAGTGCAGAGATGAGTGACTGAACTAAACATAGCGCCAGAAGAGCTCCAATGGAATCCGTAAAAAACTGTTTATGCCCTCCTTTTCTAGATGAATGAGTAAATGAAACAAAAATAAGCTTTTATTTAACTCAATATACTTTTGTGTGTCAGTGCCAATATTTATTCAGTTCATACTACATTGAAACAGTCATAACCATAATAACTTCCCGCAACAGCAGATCAAACAACACCACCATCGCTGCTATTTCTGTGTTATCACATTACTATTTCCAAAATGCAGCGAACCGCATAAATTCCATACTTTTTAGACACTGCAATGCACACTTGCTAGGCAAACATTTTTGCCTTCATAAGTGTGTGTGAGGATGCATTATTTTGGTTATTGAGGCGACTTCCATCCAACTCCATTAGCCCGTTGGACAAAAAAATATGCACACAGCAACATTGACTCTCACTAAAGCAGTTTGTTATTATAACAAACTCCAACGTGGGAGAACAGAAAACATCTAAAACATTAACATTGTTTTATTTTACACCCAACGAAGCCTTGAAATGATACACGGAGTGAGCAAAGTTAAGTATTAGAAAGAGTAGTGGCTGGTGAGTGATATTTAACTCACTCACTCGTTACAGTTGCTGGCTCTGGTTGCCTCCATCCATATTATCAACGTTACATTGAAGCTACAAAATAAAATAATAAGAATTACGAGTAAACCATTTTGGCTCTATATTGGCAGTAGTAGTAGTGGCAGCGCGGTGACTCCCTCAAAAGTTTTAATAAAATAATTGAGAAGCATAATATGTTCATCATACATATGTATACATATATACTTACTGCTGGGGTTAGCCACAGATTATGCCTTTTAAATTCACAGAAAGAAGTGTTGGCCAAAAGCGCTTACAACAAGCAGTCAGTGCAAAACAACGTCAACACAACTAACTATAGCCGTGAGCTTTTAGCAGTTTCGATGTTGCCCTACATAACGCAAATGTGTATACCGAGAGATTGAGCAGCGGAGAATAATGCTTCTAATAAACAGGCTCGAATTCATAAAGTATAAGAAACTTACTGTACTTTAAAATAAGATACTACTAGTTGGCTTTACTCTAAGTTTGCTCCCATAATAATAATAATAATAATAATAGCAGCTTCACTTGCTGAAGAAAGTATTTTATGGTAATACGAGACTTATTTCAAATTCGGAAAAGACTGTTGCTTATTTTTGTTGATTTGTTTTTGGATGTTATGCTTTGCTTCATATACCATTAGCTTGTTGGTGCAGCAGCACTGTGTTGTTCTTGTGCCAAATTGCCAGTCATTTAATAAGAGTGAGTAGTGAAATGCTCACTTTGTCAATGTATCCTTTTCTGTGTAATAATGTTTTCTAAAATAATCCACGCACTCACCTATTTGCACAATTGTAGAAGAAATGGTGTATTCATCCCAATCTCAAGTCCAAGTTTTGTACAATATCCCTACTAGCATTGCCTTTATAGCTGGACTTGGACCACTCACAACAACCAACAGGAGTGAGAAAGTTCCCTACACGCTAACCGTGCACAGCAACAGTAATAAAATGTTATCTCTTTATTAATCCCATGGCGCAGTAGTAATATTCATAAAGGGACTACAAAGCCCACGTTATTTCACATAAAAGACGTGAGTTGTTAAAGCGAAATAGCTGTAGCTTAACTCTTAAAACTAGTTTAGCTCTCATTCATAATAGGTTTTCCATAGTGGGATTTAAGTGTCGTTGTTCCCTCAGCACCTCATACACAACTCAAACACGACGACCATATTCACGCAAGAACAGATCAAGTCGAAAGCTAGAATACACATCTTATCTTGGTAGCAAATGACTTAACATTGACACAGGCAGTGCCTTTTGTATGCCTTTGAAGTAAATCTATTTGGTATATTTATGATAAGTAAAAAAATATTGATACCTTTTTCCTTTATACGGAAAACATGCTGACAATGAAAACATTTTTGAAAAAGTACAAAACCTGTAGATCTCAAAAAGATGCATGCAACAGCAAAAGTGCAAAGCTATTTTCCATCATGTTCAGAAGTTCAGGCAGATATTAAACAGTAAAGTTTTCTTTGGAAGTCACATCATCTCTAGAAAAACCAGTAAACACGTCCTACAGCAAGAACAATGAATATAAGCATATCTTATGTCCTATACTATATACATTTTTACCTTTCATGTAATTTTAATAATATCGCATCTACCTAAAATTTTCATGCACGATATGCGTGTTTCTTCCACCAGTAACGTACAGCACGACAACAGCAGCAACGAGATAACGTTTGTTACAAATTTGTTACCTCAAAGTTGAAAAAGAAAAGGCCGTGCTTTAAACACATTATCATCAACATCATCATCATGCTTTTTTATACCAATTAATGTAGGCTGAAGTAAGGAAAAAGAGGAACACGGAAATCAGAGTTTGCTTGCTTTATCATCGTCATCACCATCTTTAGGGTTTAATGCTACCCACTTGTGCACTTCTCTGGTAAAATATGCTTTTGTATGAACTAGCAAAACGTCCTACTACTACTACTACTACCACTACCAGTAAGTACTTGAAGACTGCATCTTATCATCATTATTAATATGGATTTATATGGCAATATCATCTTTTAGCGTATCTGTGGCCTGATGGTGGTGATAGTGATGATGGTAGTAGTAGTGAACAGTGAACGATCCTTTCTCCCCACTGCCACCACTAACAACAAAATACTCATCAATGCACTTAAGCATTGTGTGAGCACCACCACTTGTATTTTACTGATCTTATGTAAGGATGATGATGATGAGCGCAAAGTAACTGCAGTCCGTTCAGGTACACAATAAAGTGCCAATATGCGCTGTGTACACAAGGTGTGCTGGCATTAGCAAAACATGAATACCTTAATAGGTGTACGTGTGTGCACTATTAATTCTTGTCTCGAAAGGATTAAACAGGTACCCATGTAAGATCGGAATAACAACAACAAACAGTCTCTTATCGTGGTGGCATATTGTTTCTCTTTTCTCATTGCTCTTACCCCTTGTTCTTCCTCTCTAAAACTCATCATATCATGTACCTATATACATGGCATTTCTTCAAATCAAGTAATCTTTTGTAGAAGGGAAAAAAACGAATGAATGTAATATGTATTTTTTAACAATGCAAGAAGAACAGTAACATCCTTGTTGTTGAAAACATGTCTTCAGCAACAGCATATATAAAGATAACGCAGTCCTAGTTTTAAGTTGCAGCAGTAGCAGCAGCAGTTACCTTATGTAGCAGTAGTAGTATGTAGCGTTGTAAAGATGAGGTCGTAAAACCCCATATAATATGGAAGTGCACATCGTCGTCATCGTTGTTTTGTTGCAATTTTATCTCTACCTCTGAACGGATGTGTGAGGCATTTGAAAACACCGACTGAAAGTAAGCGCAAGCCATAATAATAAGTGGTGCCTCAGGATAAAAGACAGAAACGCTATTCCCCATCATCTAAAAGTTGCAAACATTACTGGTTGTATAATGTTACATCTACTTCACCATGAATAAGGCAAAAACTTGAGTTCAGTTGGATAGAATCCTTCTCCTGTGCGGTGTAGAAAAAAAAGTGTCGTTTTTGTTTTAATAAAGCGGATTCAATTTCGTGTGATGTGCATTACACTCACATAAATAGTAATAACACAACATTTCTATCTGCATGTAGAAGCATGACTAATCCTTGAGTAGTATGAGCCCAGCGCAAGCTCAAAAAGTAGGTCCCTTCAAACTTGAAACAAATGAAATTGTATAAAGCTACCACAGTTCAATCATTATTACAATGGTAGTGTGCAATGGCAATAAAGGACAATAATGTTTATCCAATGCTAAGTTGTCTGTGACTCTAAATAAACGTAGCGCATTTGGAAACTATATTTGTCTATTTACACGGCTGCTGCAAACCCTATTTGGCTAAAGATTACTCATTACTCATTTGTTATTTAGAGGCGAGTACATACATACATGTAATAGTGTATGAGTAACGCAAAATTAGTGAATCATAATAATATGCAAAAGGTGAGGTATAAAGTATTATTATATTGCTTGTTTGAAAGTTTTGGCAGTAGTGATGTTACATCTTGCTTTATTGTGCCCAGCTTGACTAAGATTTTTTTTGTACAGGTACATTTGTATAATGGTTTTTTTTCTTTGTTGTTGTTACTACTAATTGACGTTAACGGGTTAACGGTGTCAACTTTGTTGCTCTATAAATATAAATGATAAGTGATATTAAATACGGAATACTCATGTGAACCATGTTTATGTGATATGTGAGTTATATGAAAGCTATAGTTGGGTACATTTGCGAAATTGTTCATGTAGTTTATACCATGTCACGTATATATGCTGTATACTCGTTTATACACAGTACATAAAGTAGTAGCATATATAGATATGGTATGTATCAAATAGAGTTATAAAGTTGTTGTGGCTTGTGTTTGAGGAAAAAGTAGCAAAGTCTTATCACGACGGGAGTTCCGGCGTTATGAAGAAAACGGATGTCGTGTATTTGTACTACACACAAACTTTTCATTTCCATTTCTGATGTCAGACCAGCATAGTTTACTTTGGTTTTATCATTTGGCAGTTGACTTAGTTAGTACTTTGCTCACTTTTGCAAAGCTCTGATAAGAATGTACATGTGCAATTTGTTCATCCAACAAAGCTAAATTAATATGTTGGTTGGAAAGTAAGGTTATTATTTTATTTATCGTGATGTTCAACATCCTTTTTGGTAGTGGCTTGTTAGTTAGTTGACTGTGAGACCTGTTCACAAAATCTAGTACCGGTATGCTACCGAGTTTGAGCATGCCATAATAATAATAATATAAAGGGTTAGCATAAAACATTTGAAATTTTTTTTATTGAAACTGCACTATTTACCCAAAACTAAAGTCTATATTGACTGTTGCGTTTTGACTTTTTAAGGGAAACATTCATATTTTTGTAATTTAGAAAATGGGACGAGGTATATTTTTGAGCTTTCATATTTTCATAATACAGACAGATGCAGGTAGTGAACTTGAAGTGTACACGTACCACATGTAAGAATGCTGTGTAGATAGAAAGTGGTAGCTAAGTATAGTTCCCAAGGTTGACCCTCAACTTAGGTTTCTGGCATGGCATACAAAAGTGGAAAAATCTCTACTACTACTACGAAGAAGAAGTGCAATCTTATAATATGTCATACCATATTTTTGAACTTGTACCAAGAAAAATAACAAGAAAGGAAAGCTTTGCAAGGTTATATTTTATTTACGTGATGTTTGTACGCGCACACAAACCGTGCTACATCGTTTCAAAGCATGGAAGTTTAAAAATACATACTTTCAAAATAATTAACAGATCAGCAAACAGTTTTTGTTGACGGTTTGAAGTTTGAAGTGAATGTATTTAAGACGTCCTAGTTGTGCTCTCACTCATGGAATGATGATGATCTCTGTCTGACTACGCAAATAATAAACGTTATTCATGTAGAAAAGCACAAATAATATAGGCATTTATAGAAATCAAAAAGGTCATTTTGATCACTTGTTATCTGTTATCCTCTGATCGTAGTTAATTTGCAGCAATTTATACCGTAACGACATGATTGTAATTCTTGGAATCTTTATTTTCAAGAAATTACGTGTTATACCATGTATCATTGCTTGCTATTAAAGAGAAGCGATTTCCAGAGAGGAAAATGATCACGCAGTGTGTTCAATGTGCCGCTATGACATGGATGTTGTTCTGTGTATAGTTGTTGTAGGCTCTTAAAGACGTCGTATTGTATACGTATTAGGCATATCATGTAGATTATTTTTTTAATCATTACGTTTGTAGCGTGTTTACAAAGTTGAAGCAATTATTATTATTTTTAGTTTGATGACATTTTCAAACATTAAGCGTTTTCCATGTAGCGAGAAAACTACGCAAATTTCACAACTGTCTGCCACTGACAAGTTTATAGTGGATAAACAAGTACAAAAATCAACACAGGCTTACCAAGAAATAGATAAGATACCATATATAAAAACTGTAAATTGAAAGAGTTAATCGGTCGGTCGGTCGGTACAATGAGAGAACATTGAAAGACGCTGAGATACATATATATTATATAGGTAGGTAGTTAGTTTTATCATCATAAGAAAGTGATAAAAATGTAGACGTCATATTTTATCCAGAATTATCTCCAAAGACAAGTCTCTTTAGTAAAACGTAATAAATTATTATTATAATTATTAATAATAATAATGAAAAAATATTTTTGTAAGCTCCAGAATAATCATAGACATGTACAAACAGGATATAACATATATATTTTTGGTTCATTTGTTTTTGTTGTCCATTCTACCTAGTATACCTACCTATATTTACTCATTCCAAGAAAAAATCCCATGTCATCGGCGATATGGAATTAATTAAATTAAACTCAACTTGCTGCATTATTTATTATTATTATGATTAGTATATGTTCAAAGTATCTCCAGAGCTGACGTTTTTGCATTTGCTACACACATTATACTTTTGCCTGATCTTGCATTCCAATGAGGAAAAAAATATTTAGACTACTTGGATTTAAAAACACAAGCCTCGCTCGTACTGGAGCAATATAACAAGTGCTATATAATAACAGAGAATTTGGCCTTAATTACTTTTTTCATGAATGCTTTTCAGATTATACTAACCGAAAGGAAGAAAACAGGCACAGCTATAATATATACATACCTACTTGCTGTTTCCAGCAAACGTCCAAGACCTAATCCCATCCCTAAGGATGCATACAAAACACGGTCTACAACAACAAATACTGCTGCTAACATAAAAATAGCGTTTAAACGTTTCAGCAGAGAAGCAGCAGCTACTTACTTTTTTTTCTGAAACAAAGCATGAAAGCGAAAACATCGAGCCTCAGAGAGAAGAAGAGGTGCCGACCAGAAAGCAATAAATAGAAAACGGAACAGCTTGCAAATAAAATGGTTTTATTTACTGCTGCTGTTGCTCGTGATGATGACCGTGCTATACGCTTAGAAAACTACACACTGGAATAATAGTCACATACTACTGCTGCTGCTGGAAAATCAGAGTTTTGCTGCTGCTACCATTATTACTACTGGACTTGTGTTGTATTTAAAATAACAACAGCGACTACTACCAGTGCTACCACTCTGGAGTTCCACATTACTGCCTTCTCATGACTGTACACAGACATGCGACGGACAAATCATGCGTAAATAAGTGAAAAGAAGAAAGCACACAAAAATTGGTGTAAAGTATGAGCACACACAACCTAAGTAGTGCTAGTGCAGCAGCGGCAGTGAAACAGAAAAGTCATCACGATGTTGTTTCCTCTAATAAAAAAACTAGTATAACGGCATAACATATTTATATGCATATTTATTTTATATCACTACTACTACTACATTTTTTCCTTGGAGCATTAAGTTGGAAGAACACAGAGTAAAGGCAAGTGGCACGGACTAAAAAAAAGTTTGATCGTATTTTCCAAATAATGCCTATATTTCTCTTTGAAAGAAAAGGTTCCATTCTCTCAACATAATCATCATCATCATCACTACAACAAACACCATCATCATTAGTGATCAACAGTGGTGGACTGGAAGAAAAGAAGAAGGAAAAAACATCATATAAAAATATGTACATGTAATGAAATTTACTTTTTATGTGAGCACTAGTAACGGAATGCAGAATCTTGTCTTCTTTTTCAAGTGATATAATATACATGTTCTTTGCTTTGTTTGTTGGGGCCACCGAGCAAGTTTGAGTGAGAGAGAGTGTGTGTGTGCTATTGCCATATAATATTATATCAGTAACGGCCTGGCATCCTTGGTTCGCCTGGCCTGGACTCCATAGGTAGCGTAATAATATTACATTATAATATTATTGCTACGAAAAAGAAATAAAGGATAAGAGTATCTTCTCCGTCAGTTCGTCAACCAGTACAAGAATTCTTGTCATGATGATGGTGTTATGTGAATGTGAGGATAAAATGTTATATTGAATTGGTGTGCACACCGTGTTCCTGTTCATTTGTGAGTTGAACTGACTGCTGCTGGACTATTCTCCTGCTGCTGCTATGTCTATGTGTTCCTCAGCCTGGAACTCCTACGGGTAAAAAAAGCTGAATAAGATGCAGTGGTAAAGTGAGTTTACCAAAAATGAGGTCTTTTGTTTTCGCAGAAAAACTACTTTAGCCATTATTCACGTACTCGGTAATAATAAACAAACACTTTATTAATGCAAAAATTCAACTTGTACACTTGTGCAGGGAATGCAATGCACAACCACATTAAAATGTGTGGAACAACAGCAATGAGTAATAATAATTCTTGTTTCTTGTGGGTAATATAGTATAAAACAAAAGCCGTAATTTTTGTCAGCATCGTCATCGCCATCATCATCTTAAGAACGTGCACTTTGTTGTTTGCGAGTGTGTGTCATGCTGCTCTTAAACTGCCAAAAAATTGGTAAATAATAATAAATTAAAAGTTGTTTTTACAACAGTGCAGTCTTAGCAAGTGTTGTTGACTGGTTAGCCAAATAATTCAGCGGAATTTTGACAAAAACCACAGAGAAAAAATATATATTACATTATTTCGTTTGCTTAAAATGTGGGCAAATTTTTAGACCCCATTGACTTCCGACAAGGGTAACTCACTGATGTATTCCAGTGAAAGAGTGAAAAGAAACGCTATATGAAAGTTTTCCACTTTGCCTTAAAATTAAATGATCTACCCATGAAAGCGTGCCCTCTCTATTTGCTATCTTGTTTTCTCATATTTTTTTGCAGTGAATAAAAGAAAGCGTTCTACAAGCGTGCTTCAGAATTCTATCTATGAAACTCTCATCATCGTCATCTACTGACCATCAAAACCCGTGAAGTTTCAAAAAATTCCTCAGCTGATATATTGCGCAGTGACGGTGGTGATTTAAATGTTTCAAAAAACAGTCAGTTTCTTCTAGTTATTTCAGTTACAACGTAAAGAAAAAAACGTTGATCGCTAAATGTATTTAAATTAACGTGCTAACAAAAGTGTGAATTACTATTTGGTGTATTCTTCTAACGAAAAAAAAGTTTCAAAATGAACAAATCCGCAGTGAACGGAAAGCCTGGTAAGGCTCAGGAAGAGTCCCATTTAAAAGTGTTAAGAGAGCTGAGCCACATTACAGGAAATCGTCACTGTTTTGACTGTGGTCAGAGGGGACCGACCTATGTAAATGTGACCATTGGTTCCTTTATATGCATGTCATGCTCGGGTTTGCTGTAAGTTTAATTATTTTCATCTCATTTCCTACCATGATCAAAACATACGTCATGAATTATGCATCATTGTCATTTCAATTAATATGAATTTACGTCAGCTTCATGTCAAGAGTGCAAAAATTGCAGAAATGATAATGCGCTGACTACGGTCTAGCCGTTAATATGACCTTGCTTTGCTTTGTCAAGTTGTCAGTCAATTACGCGTCATAAATTGATTTTGTTAAATTTTCTGCTTTCAACTTAAGTAGCACGATATTTTCATGTTTTTTTTTCTCTTATACATTTCACATTTTTGCCAATTAACGCATTTTGTACGTAAGCGTAGTAATAGCTGTAAAACTTTGTTTGGCGGTTTCAGTACTGTCGCAAAGTGTGGCTGGCCACATGTACATCGAGAGACTCATACGTGGGTTCAGATAAGGATCCAGACCGTTTGAACGGTTTACGAACTTTCATGGCTGCGAAATATGAACAAAAGCGATTTTACGTAGACCCGTCCAAACTACCTCAGTCCGAATTGAATGAGATTCAAGCACAAACAGCGAAGGCGTTGTCTTCCTCATCATCTTCGATAAGTAATAGCAGTGGCAGTACAATGCAAAAGTCTCCGTCTTTATCATCAGCGTCGTCCGCATCCTCTTTATCGTTACACAATCAGAACAATCCGAGTCCAGTTCTTAATAATTCTAGGAATAGCCAAATAAACTCACAAAATCGTCTCGTTAATTCTATCACTCTACCAGACATTAAACCGCTAAGCTCCTTACTAGGCCCTGTCAATGTAACGACGGCCGGAGGCAGCGCCAACCAAACAAATGGGAGCAAATCAAACAATTTAGTTGTGGGATCTCTAGGTCTAGCCAATGGAAAGCCAACGAGTACACCTGTACCAATTAATTTCATAAATAATCTCTCATCTTCGCAACAGCAAAATCAAAACAAGTCATCGGGACTAGCGAATGGAACTATGTGTAATAATGATCCGTGGGAAGGCGACAACAATAATTTTGCAAACTTTGCAGACTTTGACGCATTCAATTCCAACAGCAAGAACGGCGGAGGAAACGACGTGAATGATCTAAATATCAGTAATTTTGCAAACTTTGATGCTTTCCAACAACCATTGCTTCCTGCAAACAGCTCAACTGGAATGGATTTGAATTCTGTTAAGCATGCTTCAACTCCTGCATCTGGCGGCGGAGGATCTGCTGAGGACAAGTATGCTGCGCTGAAAGATCTTGATAACATATTCAAAAATGGATTAAGTTCGTATAAATATAAAGTTTATACAATAGTAGTTTTAAATAAAAATATTTTTCATTTAAAAAATAACTAATGTTGTTCTACTACTCATACATAAATAGATGGAGAAGGATCAACGAATCACGGACTGTCAAGTTCGGTTTCATTTCCCACAAATTTATCATCGTCCTCTGCTGGAGCAGCCGCGTGGTTTTCATCTTCTCCAAACCAGCATCAAGGTGAAATTTTTGGCCTAAAGCAACACATTTATAGTTTAAATTAAATGGTCTTTAAATGTAAATATGTAATTTTTCTTGTAGGTATAAATCCATCTCCTGGTGCTGCAAATGGCGGCTGGACTGTAAATGGTGCCAGCGGAACGAATCCACACAATCCATTTTTTAATAATGGTATTATTTTAGTAATTTTTTTATGTGAATTTGGCAAAAATGTAAAAAAATGAACATACCTATCTAATTATATAACCTGTAATTTATTCTCTAGCTACACCGGCACCCTCGCCGTGGCAGTCGACACCATCAAGCGCCACTTCAAATTCAATCTTTTCCACTAGTCCAGGAAGTTGTTTCCAGGCACATGCTGGAAATATATCGAATGGATTTCCCAATACATCTGGGGGTATAAATGGAATTTCTAACCATGGACTATTCAATGGGAGCAACAACAGTGGATTCCCGAGCCAGTTGTCATCATCGTCACCATTTAATAACAAAGCTGCCAACCCGTTCTTTTCAACGATGCCTACTACGTCCGTAAACCCAAATAATCCCTTCTTATGAGACCCGACCGGCTTCAAAGCCACGTTTGATTGTTTGTATCAATCCTCTAAATTAAGTTAATTTTTAAAACTAACGATATGATCTGAGCCACAATGCATAGAATACATTATATAAACAAGGTGTCGTGCTGGATGGTAATGGCAGATTTTGGCAATTCCTTGAAAATAATTTATTCGTTTTATATTAAACCATGGACTGACTTTTGAAGCCAAAATCAATAATATTGTTACCATCATTATCAGTTGTAACGCAAGCAAACTAAAAGGGAATAATATAGAGTAGGTGACTGATCTTCTCAATTTGGATGTTTTCATTCAGTAGAATTCTTCCTAAAAATGTCTCTTTGCCTTGACTTGATTAGTAATAGAAAAATACAGGAACAATCGAAATTCCAAAAACCAAATCATTTGCAGCATATCAAATTATCCCGTGTATTTTAGGTTTAAATATCAAATTATTTTGAATAACTCACATATGAAACAAAACTTTATTGTTTTGATGATGACCCATCGTGATAAATATGGTTCATAATCGTATGATAATTTTGAGTAATTTTTTGTGATTAAATAACCAAAACGTGTGTATAAAAATTTGTTTGTGAATCAGAAGCTTTAATTTTGCTGATCCTTGACCATACCACTACTTTTCCCTTGTGCATACAAAACGTAGCTTTTAACAACCATGCCTTTCTACAATTTTTTTTGTGTAATGTAATCCTCTATACTTAAACAACGAGAGTTGCGTAACATCCGATCGACATAAGACTGATTCGAAGTGTTAATGTTTTTGGGTTTTGTGAGTTTTATTCTTATTGTATTGTAAGCATACATTATATAGCGCTAATTGTATATTGTGAAGTAACAGTAAGGAATATCGCCGTTACAATACCTACCTACCTACCTACCTATGCTATTATTTTTACTAAATGAGTTGATAGATTGTACCTGTAACGCACTCACTACAAGTAACTCCGTAATTGAATCTAAATCTAAAAACTTAAATATCGGACAGATAGGTGGCAAGAAGGTGTTTGGATAACTTGAAAATGCCATAACATGCAAAATCATTTTGTTAAATGCCTTTATATTCCTAATTATGTACTATATTATTATTATTATTAGCACCCCGAGTTTGTGCTTAAAACGAAAAAGTCTCGATTCGATCTGTTATATAGAAAAGATAATCACATTGTCCTTTGTGATCAATAGCTTGTACGTAAATATTTGTATTTAGTTTAAAAAATAAAAACGCAAAACTAACGAAGCGCATATAAATACTTAACTGTAACTATTGTGAAAATCTAAAAATCAGATTGCTTATAGATTTTACACATAATATGGGAAGTGGTTGTTTAAAACAATGATTGAAATGACAACATTTTATTGACACGTAGATATTATATGGAAAAGAGAGGTAGTGATGATAAGCGATTTAAATTATATACTATATATTTTTGGTCTCTCATTTAACATTTAATATTTTTAAGCTAAAGACATATTATTATCAAAAAACGATAGCAAGCCATACTATTTTAATTATAAATACTAAAAATAGCTTTTAGCTTAAAACGATTTAGTAGTGTTTTTATGTTAGCTTGTAGCAGCAATTTATTAGGGTTATTATAAGTAGTATTTACATAGCTTTGTTTTATTGATCTTTAAGGTACATATTATATTGACTGTGTGGCCTTTTCCCTGTGCGTGTATAGGCATTTTATAAACAATAAGTTTCTTTGTTTTATTGTTATGCTGGAATAATGTTACTGATCGTACGTAATATTTTACATTTACAATAATCAGCAACAGGTTTTGACTTTGTTTTACATGAGCTATTTTTGTTGTCCACGTGTTCCTGTATAACGTATTATTACTAATCTTTAACATAATGTATTGAAAATTGAAAAAAAAACTTTCATCGCGTTTCAAAGCTAAAATGTGTGCTAAATAAGCACGTAAAATAGTACCTTTTTGAAAATATTATGGCTGCAGTAAATATGACTAAAGCACAAAAGTATATTTATGAATG